>JAGVVM010011812.1:0-20533 GCA_019149425.1 Psidium friedrichsthalianum
AAAGTAGACTTGCCTACGTGGATCGTCAAATGATGCAAATTATTCTCCTAAGAACATGGCTGATGTAGTTCTTGCTTTTAGATAGTCAATTATGCAGAAATAAATTCAACTGATTGAGCAAACATACCAGAGAATTAATAATAAGATTGACAAATTTCTCATACAGATTATCTAACAAATGGGAAAATGATTATTGCTCAATAAATCATGCTTGCACGTATCACATGTCAGGCCTTGAGCCCACTGTCTACCTTTATCAGACCCTAAGATTCACCCTGCAAAGCTTCCATTTGTAACAAAGATTATGCACCAGAAGTCCAGTGATGATATGTGAGTTTTGCCTTATAACTGGAATGAGGTTGGAAGAGGGAGTAGTTTAGACATATCAAGATGTCAACAGAAAATTAAGGAAAGATCTGGAACACTTAAATATTGCCTAACACTTGATACCTACAAGAGGACAATAGTGCAGGAGGATCCACGTGGCTGACCCTTATAAGGGGGTGACGGTTGTTATGGTCGGCTCTCAATTATGTTATTATGATGTACTTGACCAACCTCAACCTAACGGATATTTATTTTATTTTGAATTTTAACTCATGCAAAAAAGACTATATTGGACTCAGCTTATTAAGAAGAAGCACTAGAATTCAGAAGCGTTATCCATTGTAATCTGAGCATATAAAATATGTCAAACTCGTTTACTATAAGAAATAATCCAAGGCATCCTATAATCAGAGCTCAGTGGTACTTAATATAGGAAAATGGTACTTCTGAACTTTCACACCAAACAAGGGCCTGACCATGGTCCCTTTGAAGGGACCAATCCCCTATATACCAATCATAATCCGTGTTTAATTTTTCATAACACATTACCACTTAATACTGTGTTGTGGCAATTTGTATGGGAGTTATGACAAAATGAACTTGGATTATGGCTAGTACGGTAGGGAATTGGTGTCCTTGAGGACACCATAGAAAAGCCCCACTGAACAAACACAACTGCACAAGTTCCTAGGCATCAAGTTCACGTCACAATTTCAGCATCTATGCCATAATGAAAGAAAAGCTTGTCAAACTAGTCTATACAATGTTGATGTCTAAACCATCATTTTCCACGAGACATGAGGGATTAAATACAAGACCTCCTCAGGAGGCAGAATTACACTGTGATTGGGAAAGGACGTCCACGAAGTTTGTGAAGCAAAAGATGATGGCCAAATAAATTTCATGCCGATAGCATACAAGTTGACAGCCGAAGCTTTGCCATAGTCTTTAACAAGTCTCTCTCATCGTAGTGGATAAGATTAGACTAGCAGTTAAGGAAAAGAGTTCAACTGGCATTCATGCATGTACTACTGCCGGTTAGGGTAGTCACTGTATAGATGACACAAATAGACACAAACTACTAATAATTCTAGAAAGATGAGGTCAAACACCGAGTTCTGCATTACTTCTCAAAGAATTATTCTTTTTATCTGCATATATTGTCATCCATCTGGGGATTATATGTAATGGTAGCAAATTAAGTATGTAAATGTAACGCAAGTACATTGGCCCCAAAAAAAAAATAATAATAACGTAATGCAAGTTCACCGATGTTTGTAACTCAAGTACGCGTAATGCAAATTATATTAGAGGGTCACAAGTTTATGAAATGCAAACTAACTAGCAGTGTCAGACTCCTCCATCACAACCATAACTTTACTACAAAATATACAAGGGCAAAAAGGGAGGTAATCACCTCATCAGGAGAGAGAAATCGGGTGTAAGGATCACCCAAACCCGCCAACATTCGTCTTATCAATTCGTGAGCCTTTGATCTTGTCGTAATTGAAGCACTCAGTATGTCTTCCTTCTTCCGCTGCAAATAGAGCAAACCGAACGGCGCATTAACGCACTCCACTTAAAGAAAAGAGTTCAGAGGGAAAAGGAAAACCAAAAGACAAACGAAAATTAGAGAGAGAGAGAGAGAGAGAGAGAGAGAGAGATTGCCTGCCACGCTTCAGGCGACCAGCGACGGCGACCAGTACCGAGGAAGCTTTCATTGACGATATTCCAAGCCTCCTCCACGAGTCCCTCATTCGTCACTCTCTCGGGCGGCAGCGCCCGCCCATCCTCTCTCCCTCCTCGCGACAGTACTCCACGGACGGCTCGGACTTCGTCGTCCGTGCCGGAGAAGACTCTGTCGCAATCGACGGAGGCGAGAACAGAAGGCTGAACGAGAGAGCTCCGGACAGCGCAGTAGACATGAGCTTCCTCCGAGCGGACGAGGTGCAGCAGACGGGAGCTGCCGCCGCCGCCGCGGCGGCGCGAGGGGAGCGAGGCTGAGCCGGAGGGGGCGGTGGCGAGAGAACGACGGAGGAGTTGCAGAGCAGCAACAACAGCCCCATATTGGCGTTGTGGCTTGTGATGGCTCGCGGCTCGCGGTTCTGATATTATTACTTTTTCTTTTTTAATCGGCGTGCAAGGTTTGTGGACCAAGGAAAAAAAAAAAAAATCAAGAAACGAAAAAGGAAATATGCACAAAGATATTGCACGTTAGAGACGGCGGGCCTTAAAGATTAAAGCCAACTAGATTTGGCAAGATTCGTTTAACTGGTTTTGAGATATTCACTACCACATGAGCACTTGGTAAGCGTTGTTAACTTTTTTTGGTGCAGACGTTGAAGCACTGACTATTGAGTGCTTGTCCGTGGATTCTTTCGCTCGTGGAATTACATTAAAATCTTTTCTTCTTATTATAAGATCTGTATAATTTCTTGTAAGATGAGAGATTATTCGTTAGTAATTTTGGGGCTAAACACCGCGTGAGTTATTGGATGCAATTAGGGTTAGGAAACATTGAGAGTGTTTAAGTCACTCGAGTGTAGTTTTATAATCTGTGTATCACTGATCTATAGTGAAATTCGTTATTGCTCCCCCTATAGACTAGATATCCGCGACTGAATCATGTATATCCGGTGCTTGATTTATTTTCTTTTTATTTTATTTTAATGTTAAATCGCTTGTTCCACGCAAACATGGAGAATGTATTGGACTTCTCCTATGCAGCAGCAAACTCTTAATAAAATAAAAAAAAAACAATTTCATTTTTGATCCTATTTCGGCGAAACAAAACAAAAATGATGTAGCATTTTATAGTTTTTCAACATTATTCACTTGTAATTTGTTAGGATACGTATAGTCTATACTTATGTATACCAATGTCAATGTATATTTTTCCATGTGATACTCTCGTGTGGTCTAAAAAGCCCAAGTAATCCTCGACTAATAATTTGAAAAGCATAACCTGCTCTTTAAATTGATCAGTGCAAACTAGACTCGATCGGTTTTCGTTTTGGGAAAAAAAAAAAGGGTGAAGTATTATCGATGCAAAATTAAAGCCGCAGTTTTGATAGTTTTGAAATATTCTTACTTTCAAAACCACGAAGCCTCTTATGCTTTTGCTTGACCTTGTCGTGCTTATATTACATAGTTAATTGGGAATATTTTAGGTGTTTTGAAACTACGACATTTGCTTCCATCCAAATTAATTATTAACATTAATTGTTATGGAGGTTGGTAAATATGGAATGTACCTCGTCCAACTAAGGTCCCATTCTCTGAAGCCAGAACTTAGTCAATGCTAGCTAATAATGGAAAATAGTCAACCGAATGTCATTTAGATTCATTTATTAGATCAAGCCAATCATATAGTAAAAAAAATTGCAAGACTTCCATTGCTCCCATCATAAAACACAAGTTTATTTTGCTGTTCTTGGGGTTGGCTCCATGATTCTATCCATCAAACCCACTGTAAACCCCCCACCCACGAAAAAAAACAAAAAAAAAAAGAAGAAAATTGCCCTTTTGGCCCGTTGGTCCCACACTACCAAATTCTTAATCGCCAATTAAGTGCAAATCACATGAGAAATGAAATTGCTTACCTGACCGTCCCCAAAGTCAGATAGTGGGAGGGTCAGTTTATGGCTTGATTTGTGGAAACTGGGTCACTTGATGATTCAGTTTCAGTATTTTGACTCCCCATTTTTTTTTTTTTTTTATTGTGTTTTTATTGTAAGCTAAAATTAAAAGACAAAATATACAAAATAATTATGTTTTATTTTTTTTTTTGAGTTATAAGAATTGAGGAAAGCTAAGATGACAGTCCATGAAAGTGATGGACTTACATACACCACATATACGTGTGATATGCTTGTCATCTAAAAGTCCACATTTGATAAATATGCACCACAACTGCGTGATATGCTTGTCAGCCAAAAGTCCACATGTAACATGTGCACACCACATATTCACGTGTGTCAGCCAAAAGTTTAGGTCTGACATGTATAGTTCAAGTTGCACTGTGAGTGACGGTAGTGTCACCCAAATAAAGTCCTTAAGAATTTTTCGTAGTTTTGGAAATAATGTCCGTGTAATCTTATTATTTGGCCGGAAAATAATATCTACTATTTTAAAAGTTGCAACTTATTATTTGAATATTATCAATTAGATATATTTCCTTAGAACCTTGATTGTGTGGGCCTCTTATAATTTTTTTTTTCCAATTTTAGATTACAATAAAAACACATGAAGTTTTTTTTTAAAAAAAAAGAAGAAGAAGAAGGAGGGAAAATGCGGTGTCAAAAGGCTGAAATTGGATCAGCAAGTGACCGTTTACCACAAATCAAATTTGTGGCCATAAACTGATCATCCCACTGTCATTTTTTGGGGGACAGTCAGCTTAGCCAAGTCCCATGAGAAATGTGCCTAGTTAATTCCAAATCAATTAGAGAAATCCTTCCATGACCCGTAAATATATGAGTTAAATTGCGTTCAAACCATCAAATTGGACTGGTCTTGTCCAATCTGACAGTCCAAAGTTGGTTTAGTAACCATACATTTTGGTTTTCGTCAGAACATTAACCATAGGTTTGTTTTTTGGGTTGAAACATTAACCATAGGTTGAAAGAGTAATTTCTACATCATTTTTCACTATTGTCTAGGGGTGTGCCACTGGACCGAGTTTACCCAAAAACCGGATTGGACCGCCCGAAAAACAAGTCCGAGAATTGATTCCTATTCAACTTGGTATGGGAATAGGTTCTAATTTTTGGAACCCGTTGGAACCGGTTAGGTTTTCGATTTGAAGTGATGAGCCACCCGAGAGCCGAATCAGTTTCGGAACAAACTTTTAATTAATGTTAAAAAAAAAAGTAGTCATGCTCGCCTCACCTTATTTATTTTTGGTGGATTGTAATTTCTATTGCTCATACTGGGAATTTTTGCTTTTGTTGCTTTTGGCGTATAGTGAGTTTCATTATTTGTCTTTTACTGCTACTCATATTATTTTGTTGGGAAAAATGAAATCAGAAAAAGAAAAATAGGTTCTTAGGTAGACCTTGGAATTGAACAAAAAAAAAAGGGTAGGCTCTAGAACATGTTTCAAAAAAAAAAAGGGAGATTTCAAATTCCAAATACTAGAAATCGATTGTAACAGGGTAGGTTTCGAGTTCTAGATCTGTAACCTATCCAGCTGGATCATGCTCACCTCTGCTCGTGTGATCCTCGAAATTGTAGGTCCACCCCAAAAACTGGCAACAAATCAATGAAAAAAATCTCAACCCCATATCAGATTTGGTTCATCTCTTCTTTTGCATTGAACGCATGACTTCCACGTGTCAACCCAGATTATACATGCCTTATATGGATTTGCCTTATTCTCTTATTACCATCATTGTGACCCCCTTGAAATCCATCATGTTCCCCTCTTTTATTCTCATCTCGTTCTCTCTCTCTCGCTCTAAACCCTAGCAAAGGCGGTGTGTGCCTGTGTGCGTGTTCTCATTTTTTTTTTTTTGTGTGTGTATTTGAATACGGAGGTGAAGAAGAAACTCTTTCTGAAAAGAATGGTCGCTGCATCGAACGACACTATGAACCATCAGAACCACCGCACGATCTGCCAGGCGGGCCTAGCCGTACGCACCTTTTATGCTCCACTGCCGCCACACCTTCCATTTGGGTTGGTGTTTTGTCTTGTGTAAACCTGCATATATAGACTCATCTGTTTTTCTTCTTTTCTCTACGTGTCTTGTGTGTTTTCATTGCCTACTTCTTTGATTGACGTTGTTGCTGGTGCAGATCCTGTGGGGGCAGTCAATGAATTTGCCATCACCACCAGTGCAAACAATCGTTCCAGCTCAAGTGGCCTGATACCTGAAGGATCTGGAACGGTCAACATCCAGTTACCCCACGTTGGTGGAAGTGGTGCTGGCTTTAAGTGCGGATGTTCAGCTGGGAGATGGAATAGATGGTTCAGAGGATATTATGTTAGATGGCAAGGAACCCTTCGAGGACCTATCGGAGTGATCGGATAGAGGAACACCGATGGAAGGTTTGTTCCGAACTGATCTCATCAGTATGGTGGGATTGTGAAGAAGCTGCCTGGGTGAATAAATGAGTTCCTGAAGGGGATGATTGTGGTCCGTTAAAAACTAGTTGGAAGCGAAAACCTTGTATGCGTTATTTGCGATTAAGCTTTCTCGTGCAGAATATCTCGGAGGTTATTTCCGTGCAGGGGCGGTCCAACAATGGTTCACGAGAATTAGTCTTACTCAACTCTAGTGATGCAATCATGTGTGCCTGATTCCACGAAAAAGAAAATTGTTCCAGTACTTTCCTTGCTCCCACCATAAAACACAAGCTCAGTCTTACTCAATTCTGTAGCAAGCTGGGCATACCCATTTATGTACCCGACCCTACCCCAGGACAACTCTTGGTCGATGTCAAATGTGAACTACGATAATTTCTCATGCGTTAACTTTACTTATGACATGGGGAATTAGTAGTTTGGAAAATAACTTTTCACCCGAAGTATTGCTATGAATATAAGTCCTTGGCTATAGGTGAAGCTAGGATAAAGCAGCAGAGTCAAGCAATTACAGAATGAGATATTTACAGACTAGTGTAGGTGATCAATTTGCAAATTTTACATGCAATT
Organism: Psidium friedrichsthalianum; assembly: GCA_019149425.1. Lineage (NCBI taxonomy): Eukaryota > Viridiplantae > Streptophyta > Magnoliopsida > Myrtales > Myrtaceae > Psidium > Psidium friedrichsthalianum. The sequence continues at coordinate 6,983 of JAGVVM010011812.1, forward strand.
TTTGCTATATGTAATTTATTCTGACCATCCCAGTGGCTTTATGAAGTTCCGTAATATTCATGGGCTGGCTTGTGAATATAGGGAAGAATACAATCAATTAATCTATTTAACTAACGCTAATATCCTCAAGAAATCCACCATAGGGCCAAATAAATTTTTTAAACTCACAAGATCACCAGAAATTCAACTCACAAATACATTTGAAATTGTTAAGGAAGCACAAGGAACTGAATAACTCGGAACGAAATTATCAAACAAGCTCAAAAAAAAAAAAAAGTTGGTTTTCGGAAGATAATAATGTAGTCATTCACTAAAATCTTCCCCCATTTTGTCACTCACAAATTTTCCATCCAATAATTATCACCCATGTGGATTGTGCACGACACATCCATGCGATGTGATAAAAGTAAAGTGTAAAACTCAAATGGGAGGGACAACAATCCCAAAAAAACACATACCTTCGAAGCAAAATTAGTGGTGCGACCGATTAAATAGGATAACATGCACCCATATATCTTCGCACAAAGGAGGGATTTGAGGGACTTTGCTTGTTGAGCCGACGATTCCCTAAGTAGCAGCCTAAACTTTTGCATAGCAGTGTCAATACATATGGCATCACTCAGTTATCTAAATCTGCCCATGCGACACTTTTGTGTTGGCTAAAAAGCCCAAACATTTTGCCACTAATCATTTCAAAAGGATAGCCCAACCTAAATGGATGAAATTGCAATCAATTAATTTGGTTGAATTTGACAGTTTAATTTACTTCGATACCGCAAATTAAAAACTTTAGTTGTTCTCACAACTACCATGTTCTCTTTCATCGAAATTGATCATTCACATTAATTGTTATGGATTATGTTTGCCATTCAAAGTACAAAATAATGGCACATTTTTTTTCTGGCGATTGATAAATCGGTTGAAAATGTGAAAACTACCTAAAAAAACGTCCAACTCAGGTCTCACTCTCTAAAGTTGAGTAAACTTAGAGCGCGTATAGAAACACTTCTACTTTGAAAATTAACTTCTAATATAAGTCGATTTTCTACTTCTGGTTCTAAGTAGAAGTTAATTTCTCTACTTCTGCTCCGAAATGATTCTGAATAGAGAAAGGCGCTTGATAATAGAATAAAATTTTTGGTTTTAAAATAGAAAGTGTTTGGCAAACGGTTGAAAATTTCTACTTCCAGAACATATTAACACAAAATATTCTATAGAAAAATTATTGGTCATAACCTAAAATGCATGTCCTTCTAGAAAAGTGAAATGCAAATACTTGATGGATTTACGTGTAATTTATCATTTAATTATTTATGCAAAGCAGATCAATTATATGGGGGAGATTGTATTTATGAATACGATAGCTGAACTCAATATTCACGCTAAAAGCATGGGTAGTTCCAATACATTTTTGCAAGTGCCTAAAAGTGTCAAATGGGTGGGTAGGGTCAGGTTGGGTCAGATTGATATGATCTGACCCATATTGACCTATTTTCATACAGTACAAATTTACTGACCTATACCGACCTAATTACTTAAATACTTCTATATTTCAACCAAATCATAGAATAATTTTTTTATAATTTAGTAAGAAATGATATTGCTAAAACACTCTAATGCAAATTGAATTTTTAATTTTAAAATTTTTAATTATTTAAACTTATAATAGAAAATTATTTACTTTTTTAAAAAAAAAAAAATATTATTTAATTTTACCCGATCACTTGAGATGGCGACTCTGGTAGTGGCGGGTGGCAGTGGGTGGCAAGGTTCGATGGCGTTCGACAATGTTTGGCTATGACGGCGATGGGCACAAATTGCAGAGGCAGGTTGGAGTGAGTATAGAGAGTGATTCCCATGGAAGAGAGAAACGAAAAATGAAAAGTGAAAGAGAGTTAGGGGAAATGAGAGAGATATTTGATGTCGAGATATTTTTGTTTTCAAAAGAGCCGGTGATTTTTTTTTTGAAAGTGGGTCAAAAATAACTTCCGAAGCAAAAAATTGCTTTAGAAGTAGAAAATGAAGTGCATAACTAAATGAATTTATGCTTCAAAAGTTGCATTACCAAATAAATTTCTACTCCAAAAGTACTTTTGAAGCATAAATTATGTTCCTAGTTAATGCACCCTCATAATTGAAATATGGCCAACTAATTTTATCCGGATTAAGCCCATGGTAATTTTGGAAAGAGATTAGTCTCCAGAGATACCAAATGTCATTTAGATTTATTTTACTAAATCAAACCAATCACGTGTGAAAAAAAATGCACGACTTCCATGCTCCCCCATAAAACACATGTTTACTTACCGTTCTTGTGGTTCAACTCCCTCCAAAGGTGGGGATTCGACCCTCTCTCACCCCATTCCCAAGGGAGAAGAGTGGCCACAGGGGTAAACCCCGGTGGTTGTGTATCAGAATAGGTTCAATAAGTAATTTCTTCTCATTTTTCACTAATGTCATCCTCCAAATCGTGGCCAACCCCCAAAAATCCGCAACCAAACAAAAATAAGTCCACACCTCACATTGGATTGGTCTATCTTCCTTTGTAATGAATGCACTTCCACCTGTGGCTCCCACGTGCCAAGCTAGATGATGCATGCCTTGTATGCGATTGTCTAAATTCTCTCATTACCATCATTACGACCCCATCTGATATACAGTCTTCCCCTCTTCCATTTCACCTTTGATCAGCAGTAAAGTGTTGTGTGGGAATGTGCACGAGTTCTGATCTTCTGTGTTTGGCTCGTAGTCCGTCATGCTAGGACGGACTACGAGCCAAACACAGAAGATCAGAACTCGTGCACATTCCCACACAACCTTACTGCTGATCAAAAGGTGAAAATGGAAGAGGGGAATGACCTGATATCGATGGGGTCGTAATGATGGTAATGAGAGAATAGACAATCGCATACAAGGCATGCATCATCTAGCTTGGCATGGTGGGGAGCCACAGGTGGAAGTGCATTCATTACAAAGGAAGATAGACCAAATCCAATGTAGGTGGTGGACTTATTTTATTGGTTGCGGATTTTGGGGGTTGGCCACGATTTGGAGGTGCCATTAGTGAAAAATGAGGAAGAAATTACTTATTGAACCTATCATATACACAACCACGGGGGTTTACCCCGTGGCACTTTCTCACTTGGGAATGGGGAGGTGAGAGGGTCGAATCCCCACTTGGAGGGAGTTGAACCACAAGAACGGTAAGTAAACATGTGTTTATGGGGGAGCAATGGAAGTCGTGCATTGTTTTTTCACCACGTGATTGGTTTGATTAGTAAAATAAATCTAAATGACATTTGGTTATCTCTGGAGACTAATCTCTTTCCAAAATTACCATGGGCTTAATCCGATAAAATAGTTGGCCATATTTCAATTATGAGGGTGCATTAACTAAGGAACATAAATTTATGCTTCAAAAGTACTTTTGGAGTAGAAATTTATTTGGTAATGCAACTTTGAAGCATAAATTCATTTAGTTATGCAACTTCATTTTTCTACTTCTAAAGCAATTTTTTGCTGTGTCGAAGTTATTTTGACCCACTTTCAAAAAAAAAAATCACCGCTCTTTTGAAAACAAAAATATCTCGACATCAATATCTCTCTCATTTCCCGCTAAACTCTCTTTCACTTTTCATTTTTCAGTCTTCTCTCTGCCATGGGAATCACTCTCATACTCAACTCCCAACCAGCCTATGCAATTTGTGCCCCATCGCCGTCAATAGCCAACATGTCGACGCCATCGAACCTTGGCCACCACTGCCACCGCCACTACCGAGTCGCGCATCAAGTGATCGGGTAAAAATAAATAATATTTTTTATTTTTAAAAAAGTAAATAATTTCTATTATAAGTTTAATAATTAAAAATTTTTAAAATTAAAAATTCAATTGAATTAGAGTGTTTTAGCAATAATCATTTCTACTAAATATAAAAAAAATTATTCTATGATTTGGTTATGAAATATAGAAGTATTTAAGTAATTAGGTAGGGGTATAGGTCAGTAAATTGTACTGTATGAAAATAGGTCAATATGGGTCAGATCATATTCAATCTGACCCAAGCCTGAACCTACCCACCCATTTGACACCTTTAGGCACTTGCAAAAATGTATTGGAACTCCCCATGCTTTTAGCGTGAATATTTGAGTTCAGCTATCGTATTCATAAAATACAATCTCCCCCATATAATTGATCTGCATTTGCATAAATAATTAAATGATAAATTACACGTAAATCCATCAAGTATTTGCATTTCACTTTTCTAGAAGGACATGCATTTTAGGTTATGACCAATAATTTTCTATAGAAATTTTGTGTTAATTAATGTTCTGGAAGTAGAAATTTTCAAACCGTTTGCCAAACACATTTCTATTTTAAAACCAAAAATTTTATTCTATTATCAAGCGCCTTTCTCTATTCAGAAATCAATTTCTGGAGCAGAAGTAGAGAAATTAACTTCTACTTAGAACCAGAAGAGAAAATCGACTATAGTTAGAAGTTAATTCCAAAGTAGAAGTGTGCATACGCGCTCTAAGTTACTCAACTTTAGAGAGTGAGACCTGAGTTTGGACGTTTTTTTAGGTAGTTTTCACATTTGCAACCGATTAAACAATCGCCAGAAAAAAAAATGTGCCATTATTTGTGTACTTTGAATGGCAAACATAATCATAACAATTAATGTGAATGATCAATTTCGATGAAAGAGAACATGGTAGTTGAGAACAACTAAAGTTTGTAATTTGCGGTATCGAAAGTAAATTAAACTGTCAAATTCAACCAAATTAATTGATTGCAATTCATCCATTTAAGGTTGGGCTATCCTTTTGAAATGATTAGTGGCAAAATGTTTGGGCTTTTTAGCCAACACAAAAGTGTCGCATGGGCAGATTAGATAACTGAGTGATGCCATATGTATTGACACTGCTATGCAAAAGTTTAGGCTGCTAACTTAGGAATCGTCGGCTCAACAAGCAAAGTCCTCAAATCCCTCCTTTGTGCGAAGATATATGGGTGCATGTTATCCTATTTATCGGTCGCACCCACTAATTTTGCTTCGAGGGTATGTGTTTTTTGGGATTGTTGTCCTCCCATTGAGTTTTACACTTTACTTTTATCACATCGCATGGATGTGTCGTGCACAATCCACATGGGGTGATATTATTGGATGGAAAATTTGTGAGTGACAAAATGGGGGAAGATTTTAGTGAATGACTACATTAATCTTCCGAAAACCAACTTTTTTTTTTTTTGAGCTTGTTTGATAATTTCGTTCGAGTTATTCAGTTCCTTGTGCTCCTTAACAATTTCAAATGTATTGGTGAGTTGAATTTCTGGTGATCTTGTGAGTTAAAAAATTTATTTGGCCCTATGGTGGATTTCTGAGGATATTAGCGTTAGTTAAATAGATTAATTGATTGTATTCTTCCCTATATTCACAAGCCAGCCCATGAATATACGGAACTTCATAAAGCCACTGGGATGGTCAGAATAAATTACATATAGCAAAAATTGCATGTAAAAATTTGCAAATTGATCACCTACACTAGTCTGTAAATATCTCATTCGTAATTGCTGACTCTGCTGCTTTATCCTAGCTTCACCTATAGCCAAGGACTTATATTCATAGCAATACTTCGGGTGAAAAGTTATTTTCCAAACTACTAATTCCCCATGTCATAAGTAAAGTTAACGCATGAGAAATTATCGTAGTTCACATTGACATCGACCAAGAGTTGTCCTGGGGTAGGGTCGGGGTACATAAATGGGTTATGCCCAGCTTGCTACAGAATTGAGTAAGACTGAGCTTGGGTTTATGGTGGGAGCAAGGAAAGTACTGGAACAATTTTCTTTTACGTGGAATCAGCACACATGATTGCATCACTAGAGTTGAGTAAGACTAATTCTCGTGAACCATTGTTGGACCGCCCCTGGCACGGAAATAACCTCCGAGATATTCTGACGAGAAAGCTTAATCGCAAATAACGCTACAAGGTTTTCGCTTCCAACTAGTTTTAACGGACCACAATCATCCCCTCAGGAACTCATTTATTCACCAGGCAGCTTCTTCACAATCCCACCATACTGATGAGATCAGTTCGGAAACAAACCTTCCATCGGTGTTCCTCTATCGATCACTCCGATAGGTCCTCGAAGGTTCCTTGCCATCTAACATAATATCCTCTGAACCATCTATTCCATCTCCCAGCTGAACATCCGCACTTAAAGCCAGCACCACTTCCACCAACGTGGGGTAACTGGATGTTGACCGTTCCAGATCCTTCAGGTATCAGGCCACTTGAGCTGGAACGATTGTTTGCACTGGTGGTGATGGCAAATTCATTGACTGCCCCCACAGGATCTGCACCAGCAACAACGTCAATCAAAGAAGTAGGCAATGAAAACACACAAGACACGTAGAGAAAAGAAGAAAAACAGATGAGTCTATATATGCAGGTTTACACAAGACAAAACACCAACCCAAATGGAAGGTGTGGCGGCAGTGGAGCATAAAAGGTGCGTACGGCTAGGCCCGCCTGGCAGATCGTGCGGTGGTTCTGATGGTTCATAGTGTCGTTCGATGCAGCGACCATTCTTTCAGAAAGAGTTTCTTCTCACCTCCGTATTCAAATACACACACAAAAAAAAAAAAAAATGAGAACACGCACACAGGCACACACCGCCTTTGCTAGGGTTTAGAGCGAGAGAGAGAGAACGAGATGAGAATAAAAGAGGGGAACATGATGGATTTCAAGGGGTCACAATGATGGTAATAAGAGAATAAGGCAAATCCATATAAGGCATGTATAATCTGGGTTGACACGTGGAAGTCATGCGTTCAATGCAAAAGAAGAGATGAACCAAATCTGATATGGGGTTGAGATTTTTTCATTGATTTGTTGCCAGTTTTTGGGGTGGACTACAATTTCGAGGATCACACGAGCAGAGGTGAGCATGATCCAGTGGATAGGTTACAGATCTAGAACTCGAAACCTACCCTGTTACAATCGATTTCTAGTATTTGGAATTTGAAATCTCCCTTTTTTGTTTTGAAACATGTTCTAGAGCCTACCCTTTTTTTTTGTTCAATTCCAAGGTCTACCTAAGAACCTATTTTTCTTTTTCTGATTTCATTTTTCCCAACAAAATAATATGAGTAGCAGTAAAAGACAAATAATGAAACTCACTATACGCCAAAAGCAACAAAAGCAAAAATTCCCAGTATGAGCAATAGAAATTACAATCCACCAAAAATAAATAAGGTGAGGCGAGCTATGACTACTTTTTTTTAACATTAATTAAAAGTTTGTTCCGAAACTGATTCGGCTCTCGGGTCATTCACACTTCAAATCGAAAACCTAACCGGGTTCCAACGGGTTCAAAAAATTAGAACCTATTCCCATACCAAGTGAATAGGAATCAATTCTTGGACTTGTTTTTCGGGCGGTCCAATCCGGTTTTTGGGTAAACTCGGTCCAGTGGCACACCCCTAGACAATAGTGAAAAATGATGTAGAAATTACTCTTTCAACCTATGGTTAATGTTTCAACCCAAAAAAAAACAAACCTATGGTTAATGTTCTGACGGAAAACCAAAATGTATGGTTACTAAACCAACTTTGGACTGTCAGATTGGACAAGACCAGTCCAATTTGATGGTTTGAACGCAATTTAACTCATATATTTATAGGTCATGGAAGGATTTCTCTAATTGATTAGGAATTAACTAGGCACATTTCTCATGGGACGTGGCTAAGCTGACTGTCCCCCAAAAAATGACAGTGGGATGATCAGTTTATGGCCACAAATTTGATTTGTGGTAAACGGTCACTTGCTGATCCAATTTCAGCCTTTTGACACCGCATTTTCCCTCCTTCTTCTTCTTCTTTTTTTTTAAAAAAAACTTCATGTGTTTTTATTGTAATCTAAAATTGGAAAAAAAAATTATAAGAGGCCCACACAATCAAGGTTCTAATGAAATATATCTAATTGATAATATTCAAATAATAAGTTGCAACTTTTAAAATAGTAGATATTATTCTCCGGCCAAATAATAAGATTACACGGACATTATTTCCAAAACTACGAAAAATTCTTAAGGACTTTATTTGGGTGACACTACCATCACTCAACAGTGCAACTTGAACTATACATGTCAGACCTAAACTTTTGGCTAACACACGAATATGTGGTGTGCACATGTTACACGTGGACTTTAGGCTAACAGGCATATCATGCAGTTGTGTGGTGCATATATATCAAATGTGGACTTTTAGATGACAAGCATATCACACGTATATGTGGTGTATGTAAGTCCATCACTTTCATGGACTGTCATCTTAGCTTTTCTCAATTCTTAATAACTAAAAAATAAAACATAATTATTTTGTATATTTTGTCTTTTAACTTTAGCTTACAATAAAAACAAATAAAAGAAAAAAAAAATGGGGAGTCAAAATACTGAAACTGAATCATCAAGTGACCCAGTTTCGACAAATCAAGTTTGTGGCCATAAACTGACCCTCCGCACTATCTGACTTTGAGGGACGGTCAGGTAAGCAATTTCATTTCTCATGTGATTTGCACTTATTGGCGATTAAGAATTTGGTAGTGTGGGACCAACGGGCCAAAAGGGCAATTTTCCTTCTTCTTTTTTTTTTTGGGTTTTTTTTGGGGCGGGGGGGTGTTACATTGGGTTTGATGGATAGAATCATGGAGCCAACCCCAAGAACAGCAAAATAAACTTGTGTTTTATGATGGGAGCAATGGAAGTCTTGCAATTTTTTTTTACTATATGATTGGCTTGATCTAACAAAATGAATCTAAATGACATTCGGTTGACTATTTTCCATCATTAGCTAGCATTGACTAAGTTCTGGCTTCAGAGAATGGGACCTTAGTTGGACGAGGTACATTCCATATTTACCAACCCCATAACAATTAATGTTAATAATTAATTTGGATGGAAGCAAATGTCGTAGTTTCAAAGCACCTAAAATATTCCCAATTAACTATGTAATATAAGCACGACAAGGTCAAGCAAAAAGCATAAGAGGCTTCGTGGTTTTGAAAGTAAGAATATTTCAAAACCTATCAAAACTGCGGCTTTAATTTTGCATCGATAATACTTCACCTTTTTTTTTTTTCCAAAACGAAAACCGATCGAGTCTAGTTTGCACTGATCAATTTAAAGAGCAGGTTATGCTTTTCAAATTATTAGTCGAGGATTACTTGGGCTTTTTAGACCACACGAGAGTATCACATGGAAAAATATACATTGACATTGGTATACATAAGTATAGACTATACGTATCCTAACAAATTACAAGTGAATAATGTTGAAAAACTATAAAATGCTACATCATTTTTGTTTTGTTTCGCCGAAATAGGATCAAAAATGAAATTTGTTTTTTGATTTTATTTTATTAAGAGTTTGCTGCTGCATAGGAGAAGTCCAATACATTCTCCATGTTGCGTGGAACAAGCGATTTAACATTAAAATAAAATAAAAAGAAAATAAATCAAGCACCGGATATACATGATTCAGTCGCGGATATCTACGTCTATAGGGGGAACAATAACGAATTTCACTATAGATCAAGTGATACACAGAGATTATATAAAACTACACTCGAGTGACTTAAACACTCTCAATGTTTCCTAACCCTAATTGCATCCAATAACTCACGCGGTGTTTAGCCCCAAAATTACTAACGAAATAATCTCTCGATCTTACAAAGAAATTATACACAAATCTTATAATAAGATTTAATGTAATTCTATGAGCGAAAGAATCCACGGACAAGCACTCAATAGTCAGTGCTTCAACGTCTGCACCAAAAAAAGTTAACAACGCTTACCAAGTGGCTCATGTGTGCAGTGAATATCTCAAAACCCAGTTAAACGAATCTTGCCAAATCTAGTTGGGCTTTAATCTTTAAGGCCCGCCGTCTCTAACGTGCAATATCTTTGTGCATATTTTCCTTTTTCGTTTCTTTGATTTTTTTTTTTTTCCTTGGTCCACAAACCTTGCACGCCGATTAAAAAAGAAAAAGTAATTATCATAACCCCGAGCCGCGAGCCGCGAGCCATCACAAGCCACAACGCCAATATGGGGCTGTTGTTGCTGCTCTGCAACTCCTCCGTCGTTCTCTCGCCACCGCCCCCTCCGGCTCAGCCTCGCTCCCCTCGCGCCGCCGCGGCGGCGGCGGCAGCTCCCGTCTGCTGCACCTCGTCCGCTCGGAGGAAGCTCATGTCTACTGCGCTGTCCGGAGCTCTCTCGTTCAGCCTTCTGTTCTCGCCTCCGTCGATTGCGACAGAGTCTTCTCCGGCACGGACGACGAAGTCCGAGCCGTCCGTGGAGTACTGTCGCGAGGAGGAGAAAGAGGATGGGGCGGGCGCTGCGCCCGAGAGAGTGACGAATGAGGGACTCGTGGAGGAGGCTTGGAATATCGTCAATGAAAGCTTCCTCGGTACTGGTCGCCGTCGCTGGTCGCCTGAAGCGTGGCAGGCAATCTCTCTCTCTCTCTCTCTCTCTCAATGCTAATTTTCGTTTGTCTTTTGGTTTTCCTTTTCCCTCTGAACTCTTTTCTTTAAGTGGAGTGCGTTAATGCGCCGTTCGGTTTGCTCTATTTGCAGCGGAAGAAGGAAGACATACTGAGTGCTTCAATTACGACAAGATCAAAGGCTCACGAATTGATAAGACGAATGTTGGCGGGTTTGGGTGATCCTTACACCCGATTTCTCTCTCCTGATGAGGTGATTACCTCCCTTTTTGCCCTTGTATATTTTGTAGTAAAGTTATGGTTGTGATGGAGGAGTCTGACACTGCTAGTTAGTTTGCATTTCATAAACTTGTGACCCTCTAATATAATTTGCATTACGCGTACTTGAGTTACAAACATCGGTGAACTTGCATTACGTTATTATTATTTTTTTTTTTGGGGCCAATGTACTTGCGTTACATTTACATACTTAAATTTGCTACCATTACATATAATCCCCAGATGGATGACAATATATGCAGATAAAAAGAATAATTCTTTGAGAAGTAATGCAGAACTCGGTGTTTGACCTCATCTTTCTAGAATTATTAGTAGTTTGTGTCTATTTGTGTCATCTATACAGTGACTACCCTAACCGGCAGTAGTACATGCATGAATGCCAGTTGAACTCTTTTCCTTAACTGCTAGTCTAATCTTATCCACTACGATGAGAGAGACTTGTTAAAGACTATGGCAAAGCTTCGGCTGTCAACTTGTATGCTATCGGCATGAAAATTTATTTGGCCATCATCTTTTGCTTCACAAACTTCGTGGACGTCCTTTCCCAATCACAGTGTAATTCTGCCTCCTGAGGAGGTCTTGTATTTAATCCCTCATGTCTCGTGGAAAATGATGGTTTAGACATCAACATTGTATAGACTAGTTTGACAAGCTTTTCTTTCATTATGGCATAGATGCTGAAATTGTGACGTGAACTTGATGCCTAGGAACTTGTGCAGTTGTGTTTGTTCAGTGGGGCTTTTCTATGGTGTCCTCAAAGGACACCAATTCCCTACCGTACTAGCCATAATCCAAGTTCATTTTGTCATAACTCCCATACAAATTGCCACAACACAGTATTAAGTGGTAATGTGTTATGAAAAAATTAAACACGGATTATGATTGGTATATAGGGGATTGGTCCCTTCAAAGGGACCATGGTCAGGCCCTTGTTTGGTGTGAAAGTTCAGAAGTACCATTTTCCTATATTAAGTACCACTGAGCTCTGATTATAGGATGCCTTGGATTATTTCTTATAGTAAACGAGTTTGACATATTTTATATGCTCAGATTACAATGGATAACGCTTCTGAATTCTAGTGCTTCTTCTTAATTAAGCTGAGTCCAATATAGTCTTTTTTGCATGAGTTAAAATTCAAAATAAAAATAAATATCCGTTAGGTTGAGGTTGGTCAAGTACATCATAATAACATAATTGAGAGCCGACCATAACAACCGTCACCCCCTTATAAGGGTCAGCCACGTGGATCCTCCTGCACTATTGTCCTCTTGTAGGTATCAAGTGTTAGGCAATATTTAAGTGTTCCAGATCTTTCCTTAAATTTTCTGTTGACATCTTGATATGTCTAAACTACTCCCTCTTCCAACCTCATTCCAGTTATAAGGCAAAACTCACATATCATCACTGGACTTCTGGTGCATAATCTTTGTTACAAATGGAAGCTTTGCAGGGTGAATCTTAGGGTCTGATAAAAGGTAGACAGTGGGCTCAAGGCCTGACATGTGATACGTGCAAGCATGATTTATTGAGCAATAATCATTTTCCCATTTGTTAGATAAATCTGTATGAGAAATTTGTCAATCTTATTATTAATTCTCTGGTATGTTTGCTCAATCAGTTGAATTTATTTCTGCATAATTGACTATCTAAAAGCAAGAACTACATCAGCCATGTTCTTAGGAGAATAATTTGCATCATTTGACGATCCACGTAGGCAAGTCTACTTAGCGGGAAGAGGCCTGAGAGTTATAACTTATATAAGTGAATGCTTAAGGAGAATGTTAATGGCATATATGTAGGTTAACATTCTTGTGGTTCGGTCGAGTGACCGCCTTTTGCACTTTTGCACTTTTGCTTGTTCTTATTTTATGCCATGTACTTGTTCTCCAGGAGATTGTTCCTCCAAATTCGAAGTCACCCAATCCTAACAATATAGCCCATCTCAAACCTCCCAAAAGGGTGGAAAATCCACTGCCATATATAGAAGAACCTGGGAGGGGGGACATAACATTAGGATTTTGGCTTAACGCATTAGTCATTATGAGCATCTGTTTGCCTACAAATTTAGCACATTAATGAATTCTAGTGATTGTCTTTTTTATTTGGGCAGAAAAGAGATTAGCCTTTGCTCCAAATTTTCAGCATTTACTAACAATCTGTTCAGTTTCAATATGTCGTTATGATGAAAGTTGTCCAGGATGGCTAGGTATGACATGACGGGTATTGGCATGAATCTAAGGGAAGTCCAGGATGATGATGGAAAGGTCAAACTGAAGGTTTTGGGACTTCTACTAGATGGACCAGCCCATGCTGCTGGTGTGAGGCAGGTAGAAATATATCTGAACATAGATGCGCAACTTAGTAACAATTGCACATCTTACGGCAATAAATATGTAAATCTAGTCCTATTGATTTGCTGTTAGAAACCTCAATTTTATAATCTCTTTGATGTGTGCAAATGCGTGCTCATTTCCGATTAACCTGACTCTCCAGTCTTACTAGTTGATTTCTCATTGGAAGTGGTTGAACTGAGCAGCATCTACGTGTGAATGCTTAGTTTTCATCACTATTTGATGATTGAGTTCAACTAGAAGAAATTTGAACATGCATATGATTGGCATGTTTAGATTTTTGATTGATTCTCTTATAGCATTGGCTGTTCAAGAGTTCCCTTATTCTGAAGTATCACCTTAAAACTATGCTCCATGTTTGTCAATTTTGCCTAACTTGATGTCATGATAGTCTCATTTCCAATGATGGTCTTGCATT
>JAGVVM010011813.1:0-24686 GCA_019149425.1 Psidium friedrichsthalianum
TTTTTTGGGTAAGGTAAGAAATATATTAGCTCAACAAACGCGATACAAAAAGGCCGAACACAAACCTCGTACTAAGGAAACAAGTATATGTTTCCCTGGGTGCAAGGGTGAAGCCAAAACAAAAGAGAAAACCGAGAGCCAGCAGCTCTCGGGGAAGGCCAAAACACTTAGGCCAAAACAGAACAAACAAACGCCCCAGAAACAAACAGGGGCAGAAACAACAATGCAACAAAGCGGCCACAGCACAGAGAAAACTGAAGCATAAGCAGCCGCAAACCAATAGCAGATCCATAGCAACAGCAACAGCACTCTAAGATGATATCTTTAGCTGGATCAGAGGGAGCAGAAGCAGGGCCAAAAGATCCCCCAGGCGTGCACAGCCAGCAGAACCAGAAACCTCAGCTCCAGGAAAGACTGACCCCGCAACTCAAAGGGACCCCAGCATCGACCACCGTAGTAGCAGAGCAGATACAGGGACAGCATCCAGGACCGAAAGCGCAGAAGCATCAAACGAGAGCAGAACAACAAGGCCAGGAGTGACCACAGCCACCAAAGGCCGCAGCGTCCCACCAAGGAGAGGCGATCAAGCAAGAAGCAAGGGGCCAAACAACGCAGCCAAAGGAATCAGCCACAGCACAGAAGGAACCAGCTGCAACCAGAGACCAAGCTGAAAGTCAAGAGAACCAGCAGCAGCCAAGAGGGCTAAACAGAACCAAGAACAGCAGCAACAAGTCAGCAACACCAAGGGATCAATCAAAAATAGCCACCGGAAGACCCCAGCTGAGTTGAGTTCTTCTGTTGCGAGGCTGATCAGAACAGGTTTAAGGGACATAGCTTTGTCCCTCACCGATTTGAGCAAGTGTTTCTCAAGCGCAGGAAGGTACAAGGTTTGTGCCGGAACAAAATGTTGTTCCTTTCCATCCAAATAAGGTGGCATAAAGCCGCGAAGGAGACCGAGCAATCTTATGATGAAAGTGCTGGCCGCCAGTGACCTTAGAGACCCAACGAAGATTATCTTGCCATCCTCTGTTCCTCCAAGCCAAAAAAAAAACAATGTTAATCTTCCTTACCCAAAAAAAAAACCAATGTTAACCTTTAGTTCAGAGGAGGGTTTGCATTCCTCCTATTGTCCTTCTCGATTCTGAGGCGTATAATGAGATCTTCAAGGCCCATCTCCTTTCGTCTGTGCTTCAAATAGTCTTTTTAAGTCTGACCAGTTCGGAGGTTGTTTCTCAATAATAGATGCCACTGGAATGATTCACTGAGTAGCATCAACAAGACGTCATTTATAATTATTTGCGATTCCTAAACCTGACTCATAACAGATTTATATCCATCATCTTGAAGTCCAGGAATTTGGCCAACCATGAATTTCTTGAGCCCGTGTCCTCAGTCTTGTATTCTTTTTCTCTAAGGACTCCTATAAATTTTTAGCAGTTTCAATGTTACAATAAACATTATAGCGTGAATCTACCAAACAATTAAGAATATAATTTAGGCATTGAAAGCCACGTGCTAACAAGCCTGCAACACCCCTAGCATGGTGACATCCTGCTCATCTAGATTAATTATCAATCACACCTCCGATAAGTGCTTGACTAGATTTAGTGTGGTCAAATAGAGTAACATCTTCTTCTACCATTGCTTAAGCCCATATTGGTGAATTTCTTGGGGTTCCATTCAATGCATGAGACGGTACCATCAAGGAAGGCAAAGCCTATTGATGAATATTTGCACCATCACAGATTATCTCAGCTCGAAGGCTTGCGGCATTTGCTGCCATCGAACCACCCCTCGATGGGTGAACCACTCCATTGCTTGCAGTCGCATCAACCAAAGGAACATCTCTAGAAACTTTCTAGACATTATTGGGTACTTAATTGTTATAAGCCATCATAATTTTTCTGATCAACCCAAACAAATAGTTATTATAAGTGTTTAATCACCTTAAGATTGTGGGAACATATTGCGCACACGCTAAACAAGTTGGGGAAATAGGTAATCACCATTTTTATAAGCAAAAAGAATAATAAGACGAAGATGGTGATAATAACTTCAATAACAATATCCAAGCAAATTAATTTGCATTAATCATTACACATAAAGATTACAAGCAATAAATTGCTAAATAATATAAACTCGAAAAGAATTGGAGAAGATGTGAGTACGGTTACCGAATCTCATTAAGGCAATTAGTTTCTATCAACGGTGCTAAGTAGCATGAACTATGCCTCTCACAATACAACATCCTGAACCTCTTTGTATTAGCACTATACGAACTCTGTTGAACACTTCTCGAAACCGACACACTTAGATGATGACCATGAGCAAATTAGAGGAGTGTGCTTTGAGTTGTAAGTTGTGATTTTGAACTACGGAAACATATCTATTTATAGACTGAAAAAACATCGGTTATGCTGATAATATGGTCTTTGAAATTAGCCTAATATGCAATGTAATCCCTCAACTTTCAATTTATTCAATGTGATCTCCAAACTTTTGGAACATCTTCAACTTAGTCCCTGAACTATAAGAAAATGGCTAATATTATCCCTAAACTTGAATTAATGAAAGGACAACATTAAGCATCTTCCTATAGTTTAGGGACTAAGTTGAACATGTTCTAAAAGTTTATGAATCATATTGGTCTAATTAAAAATTCATGGACCACATTACACATTGGACAAAAGTTCAAGGACAATATTGTTAAATTAAAAGTTCAGGAATGACATATTCTACGTAACATTATTGATCCTAAACTAAAATGCATGTTATTCGAGAAAAATTAAATCTAATACTGATGGAGTTATGTATAATTTGTGAGAAGAGGACCAAGAGCGGCCTAGCATAGGGATGTGCTCTAGGACTTAGAATACACCTTGCAGCTTCAGCAAACAGTGGTGAAGAGAGAGATGTACGACGACAACGCGACTGATGGTTCGTCATCATTGGCTATTTCGGGCATGAGGAAGCTCCCATCATTCGACGAAGACGGGGTCGAGGAAGATGGGGCGGATAGCTCGGTGATGTCCACGAGTGGCGTTTTCTCCCAAATGAGTTTCATATTGCAGTAAATTTCTATTGAAGCATCTCTGAGTTGGTTTAAGATATGCATCCTATTGATCTGAGAAAGAAGTGTGCATGTACCTATCAATCTTTTATTGCATCTTGTTGCTGCATTTGGTCATTATAGTTGTTGTTGTTGTTGTTGTTGTTGTAATGTGTAAGCATGTAATTGTTTTTGGTGATGATGCTAGATGGCTCTTATAGTTATGTGCTAATGCCTGAGATTTTACACCCCCATTTGTATTTTCTTTAATCTATTTCAATAAATTGGTGAGACTCGAGGTTTCAACTCATGGTTCATCGAGCATTGGAGCATGAGCTTAGTATATAATCCTAAGAACTACTCCTGCGCGATTTTCATCATTAAAGAGAGATGCTTTGCAGCCGACTCAGGGTTCGCTTCTTCTGTAGAAATGTTCAAATGAACCACCCAAAATTTTCTGTGGTCCACAAAATACCCCTATCCGATAGCTATTGATATTCATTGATCCCACTACTGTAGAAAGTGTGAGGTGAGGAGCTGCAAGCCATTTCTTCTAAGCAAGGAGAACTTATTTTTTTCCAAACAAGTTTCCCTTCATGTGGATAAGCTCTCACACACTGTAATTACAAGTTTCACTTGAAGAAAGGTCTGAACAGTCTGCTCGAACAACCACCTGATCTCCTTATTCGGAAAAATTTCTATCTCTTCTGTCTTGTTTCACAAATATAATTATGAATAGCACAACATGCTACTACAATATGTGCCTGCTTTCTAACTGAACATGAAGGCATGTGCCTCAAAACTAAAAAGCGATTCTTCAAAGCCGCAAAGGATCTCTCAATGACATTCCTTAAGGAGAATGCATTATAGTTGAATAGCTCTCTTGTTGTTCTTGATCTCGCATTTCGTTTGAAATCATTTATATGATACTATTAACCTTTAAAAGGTGTTAAGAATGTTGGAGTTGATGTATTACCAGAATCTACCGCGTAGTATTTGCCTATACAAACTGTTCATAGATTTATCATGATATGCAACCGCAACAAAATAATAAAGACAATTACTCCTTTTAGAACAAACAAGTACTAGGGGTGGTCGAGGAAATTGTAGTACAAGAGTCTTGAGTGCTATTGAGAGCACTTAACAATCATTAGCAAATCCTTCCCAACCAGTATAAACAAATGTAAATCTCATTTAAATGAAGACACACACACACATTCTGAGTGGTAATTCCCTTTCTACCTCTAATCAGTTTATTGTGCAATAGGTATGGATGTATCAACACACCCTCGTCATAGTTATGAA
Source organism: Psidium friedrichsthalianum (assembly GCA_019149425.1). Lineage (NCBI taxonomy): Eukaryota > Viridiplantae > Streptophyta > Magnoliopsida > Myrtales > Myrtaceae > Psidium > Psidium friedrichsthalianum. Next base: position 4,355 of record JAGVVM010011813.1, read on the forward strand.
AAGCTATCGTCATAACAAGATTATCAACAAAATAAATCAATGGTGCAAAGAAACGCATGAAAATTATACCTTCAAGTAAGATTTATGCTTAGGATTCATAAGAATCTCATGTGGGACAACATTAAAGGGAGGTAGTACAATAACCTCCTTTGCTCGTTTTCGAACTGCTTTCAACACTAAGTTAAAGTACTTATTGATAGTCTCTCCCGAACTCTCTGGAATCTCTCGCACAAATCTCTATTAGAACTGTCGTGACAAATCATAGATAAAAAAAAATCCCAACCTGTTCATCTATTCTAAGATATCGACTGTTTACCAACCAACCTCTTGCCCTTAGCAAACTACACAGGTTAAGAAAGAGATGTTTTCTCCATTCTAAAACCTTCATATACTCTATCCGAATGTCCATTAAGACCTCCTTTACCCATTTTAGTCCTGACAATATGCTGTCCCTAATAGGTTCTCTAGCCCACATGGACCTATGCAGCTCACCAAGACACAATCGTGCCATACGATAATCATCATCATCAAAGTCTTGATGACCTAATATAGTTCCTCCAATTGAAGCTGCTCGATCACAAAAATGAAAGCTGTCAATAATAAGCTGCCTTATCACAACAGAAGACATCACACAAAAGTGAAAGGCGAAAGCAAAAAAGTAAGAAAGCGAAGACTTATCTACTAATAAGTAAGGAATTTAAATAATAGTCATGCATAACTAAGCAATCCAATATCAATCAACATAAATCACAATGTAACCATAGTCGCATGATAAAAATAAAGCCAAGGTGTCTCAAGTATGTAGGTCTTTTAGTGAAATGAAGCCACATAAAAATTCATAGCATATGCCAACATCTACTTAAATAGAATCAAGAAGTGCACATCTCCTTTCGAATTCTGTTATGATGAAAGCCTCTCTCCAAACAGTATTCAGCAACTATGGTTCACGATTTTGGTATAAAGACTTAGGTCCATGTCAGGCATGCTTTTTATGATGACAATTACTGTTCCCATGAAGTAGGGGTCTATAGGTGTGGGGCCTATGAGGTGAAGGAGGTATGTGTTGATTGATCCATCTTAATTTTGAGAGATTCTTGAATGACTTTATAGGTGCCGACAAATTTACAAAGCGCTTTTTCTCCTTTGCTTGGAATTTGGAGTCCTATCCAACCTATGCTTCTCACAAACTGGGGTAGCTGCTAGTTCATTATCCAACCATCTCTAGTTTGGTGTTTATTATCCAACCCTTCTTCAACTTTTGGTTTTCACGCCTTTAATTCCTCCTATGTACCTAATGCAACACCACTAGCATCTTCACCTCAAGTAGTATTATCATCATCCTTTGACGACACCAACTCTTACACTTCCTATTACATACTGCCTAGTAGCATATATATATATATATATATATATATATATATATATATATATATATCCCCAAAACAGAATACAAAGCTAGGGATATAGAGGAAACTCTTCATTTTTGAATTTGGCTCATTTGGCATTATCATGCGCTATTTTCAAAAGAAGGATAGACATCAGCAATATTATCAAAGCATACATAGAAAGTTAGAACCACAAGACCCAAGTAAGGTTGTACCTTGATACGAGACTCCCAAACAATTTCATCCTCCATGACAACCTTGCTGTTACATTATCCCATCCAAATCCCGATTAGGTAAGAAGCTTCTTAAAAACTGGTGTAATGTTGCTTCAATTTGAATACCCCATTCTTAACTTATCTAGAGAATACTGGTGTCCTGTCTGTTGATTGAATTTGCTCCGAATGTTATTCCACCATGCTTTATTGAAAGTAGAGGTGGTTCGATTCCCCTTTTTAACCTCGTCTACCATCAACCTTTAGAAACAATTGGGTCAATGGCTTAGTCTAGCTAGCATTGATGTGTATTTTTGGGTGCCAATTAATCTAAACTGATTGAGTATAAGATGAGCCAACTCATTAATTGAATTATAACATCCTCAAATTTAGAAAGAACACGCTTATACGCATTTCTTAATAATTAGTCAAAAATACATCTCATCAAGCATAATTAAACTTCAGCTGAAACAGGAAATTAAAGCCCAAAAGTTCAACATTTTATAGTTGTTATTGGAAAACATTCAATTCATCAAGTAAGTTGCAACATTACGGGAACACTAATTGCCCGCTCTTTTCAAATGAAAAGACGTTGCATATACGTAAACCGTTATGCATTTCACTGCCTCTGTGGTACCTGAGGCAATCCTTCTAGAATGTCTCACTTCAATTATCCTATTCCTGTTCAAATGATCAGATAGAACAGCAAAAAGAAGTTTATGTGGATAGAATTTATGCTTTGCATCTCAATTGAATAGTCATGAAAGCATTTTCACACAAAGGTAAGTTACATTCTACAAGAATCAAACATTTCCGTACAAGAAGAAGTAGAGCCACATCAACTCCCCATCTCTGCTATGAACACATGAAATGAGGGTTTTACTCTTTGAATACTCTAAATATCCAAAGAGAAGCAATTTCTAATGCTCCTAATTTAAATGCGGGCAAAACATGTAAAACCATAAGTAGAAAAAACGTGCAAACATGTCAACGTTTGTAAACGTGAGGGGATGTATATGACCGTGGAGAAATGTGATCAACAAGCTGTTAATTCTTATTCCTGAGACTCTTCAGCCCTTATTGAAAGAATTCAGCGATGTCATTCTAGAGAATCTACTATCAAATTACTTCCCTTGAGGGACATCCAACATGAGATTAAATTTCTTCCAGGAGTGTGAGCCTCACTAATTTGCCGCACTACTAGATGAACCCAAAGGATAATCGGATCTTACAATACCAGGTGGGAGAACTCCATCAAAAAGGCTTCTTACGCAAGAGCAAGAGCTGCCTTTGCCCCACAGTCCTCACATCAAAGAAAGATGGAAGCATGCCTATGTGCATTAATAGCTGGGCAATTAATGGATTAATGTCAAGTATCGATTCCCAATCCCTTGCTTGGATGACATGCTCAACCGTCTTTCTGGACTCAGGTCTTTAAAAAGATTGACCTGCATAGCGGATACAATCAAGTTCATATCCACCAAGAGACGAATGGAAGACAGGCCTTCTAAAAAGTGAAGGGTTGTATGAATGGCTTGTCATGTCATTTAGCCTCGCCAATGCACCCAGAACATTCATGCAGTTGTTGACTCTGGTTCTCAAACTTTTCATTGGAAAGTTTGTGGTGGTCTTCTTCGATGACATCCTCGTAAACAAACCAAATGATCGGTAGCACATGGATCATCTAAGGATGTCTTTTTGACCTTGCAGATGTTGTTCATTAATCTGAAGGAATGTAGCTTCATAATAGATTAACTCCTCTTCTTGTGGTATAATGTTGGAGCAGAAGGCCTTCAAGTCGATACATATATGGTAGCATCCATTTGCGACTAGCTCCCTAGACTGTTGGGGAGGTGCGCAACTTCCACGGCATGCGACATTTTACTAATGCTTTATCCACAATTTCAAATGGCCTCAATCACTAAGTTCTTGAAGAAAGGAAAATTTCATTGGGATAATGAAGTAGAAGCTAGCTTTATTCTCATCAAAGACAAACTTTCCACGACACCGTTACTCAGGCTTCAAGATTTTGAAAACTTATTTGAACTGGACTGTGATGTCTCTAGTGTAGGCATTGTCGATATTCTCTCCTAGGAAGGTAAATCTATTGCTTATTTCAGTGAGAAACTTAATGATGTTTGCATGCGATGGTCTACTTATGAGCAGGAGTATTTTGCTGTGGTATGAGCCATCAAACATTGGTAGCCTTATCTTTATCAACATGAGTTTGTCCTTAACAGTGACCATCAGTGGCTCAAGTATATCAAGAGTCAAAGCATCTGAATCAAATACATGCACGTTGAGTCTCCTTTTTGGAGCAATTCAACGTTGTGCCACAACACATGGCAGGCTAATTGAACAGAGTCATTAATGCACATAGTTGTTATGCTGCAACACTCATTACCATGCGTGCCCGCACTGTGGGTTTTGACCACCTCTTTTCCTTTACGTCGAGAATGATGACTTTCGGGACATTTGGCAAAGTATTCCGTAGCAGGCTTTCATGGCAACCTGATATTCAAGATAAGTGTTTGTTCTTTGGCAATAGGTTGTACATCCCTCGCAGCTCTTTGCGGGAACAACTTGTGCGAGAGCTCCATGGTGGCACCTTCTGAGGACTTTTGGATGAGACAAAATTGTTCCCTTTACCCCTTTTCCCTTTGATTTGTGTAGGGAAGGGGTCCTCTAGTAGATGGTTGGTGATATTTATGATGGTTTAGTAGAATCTTTCTAGAGCCTTCTAGTGATTGCATTTCCTCGGACGGTTTTTGTCGACTGCCTTCGTGTCCTCTATCTCCGAAAGTTTAGTGCCCATGCAACCATGATTTCTTTATAAGCAATTACTTTTGCCCGACTATGTTAACTTCCCCATGGTCTTGCTTACGGACGGTTGTTAACTGTTCCACGATCTTGCTTTTGAGCGGCAACTGTTCGCTCCAAAATGTCTGTTCATTTTTCCTTGATCTCAACTGCTTCTGTAATTTCAAACCTTGCGTTGTGCTCCGACGCTCCTTATGTAAACTGTTGTTAGCTATTTTCTAGTTGGGGTGTGATTCATACTTTCCAACGATAGGAAAGTATGAGGATCTTGCTCCTCGATGAGCTGACAGGGGTCTCAAGGGGACAGCACCTTTTGGACATCAAAAGGCTTTTTATAGTTTGATCTCATATTTTTTCATTAGTAGTTAAGGCTTGAGCCCATAAAAAGTTATTGCTATATAAATGCTCTTTTTCACTTGTATTTGAGTGATGTAACGAGAGGTGCGATGTACTAATTATAATACAATCATCGGCTGGACGTAGCCCTAATTTATGGGCGAACCAAAATAAAATATTGTGCCTTAATTTCTCTTTCTTGCTTACGTTTTTACTTCGTTGTGATTGTTCACAGAATTTTAACATTCTCTTGTCCAATTTGGTTTGTTTCAAACTGGTAACCACATCCCCATGCCCCTCATCTTTTTCAAATTTCAATAGCATTCTGCTACTCATTCATTTCCATTACCCACATCGGTAGATAATCGGGGTCATATATCGACAATTGAATATGTGCTACAAATGCATATCAATGTCGATCACAGATATCAATCTATTGGGCCATCAAAAAGATATTATATGCACGGTAATGTTCACGTGTTATTCACGTGCTTGCTCATGCTCATGTGCCAAGCACGTGCTTGTCTGTGTGGACGTCTCGATTATTTCTGTTGTAAACATACCTTAAACCTCTTACATATCTGTTGCGGAAGAGGCCAAAAAGAAAGGACCCCGTGATGGCAGTTTTAAGATTCAAAAATCATACTGACGAAATAAATCTATGTAAAGTTCAAGAGCTGTCTAGTTGGGAGCCTTTTAAATTAGGTTTGGATAGGTGTTGCCTAAGTAATCGTTATAGCCTAAAGCTTATACCTAACGAGCAGGCACATGATGCGTTTGAATGAAGTTTTGGTGAATGATAGCCATTCCATAAAAGGATGAAAATGGAATTCCCACCTACCCTTCCACTGGAACTGGTACGAGCATCTTCGGTTAACCTAATTTCCTCTTAATGACAATCAATGTCATGTTCGGCAGGGCTAATGTCTGGAAATCCTACAGAAACAGTGGATAATAACGAACACAGGATTTCTTAGTCTACACGTGTTTTTTGACTCCTCGTTTAACAAGATCAGAGACAAACCATGTTCTCAGTGGCTGCGATTTTAATTCTAATCAAACATGGCCTGGATTAGTGCACATGGTAATACTTTTGGAAATGAATTTCTGCTCCAGAAGTGTTTCTAGAGCACAAATCTATTTGGTTACGCAACATTAGATTTCTACTTTTGAAGTAAATTTCTACTACTGAAGTTATTTTTGAGCTAATTTCAGAAGTTAAAAGAAGTCACTTCTCTTTCATTAGTAGAAATTTCCCAACATCAATATTTATCTCTCTCATTTTGACCTCTTTTCATTTTTAGCACTTCTCGGCCAACCACGCCTCTACCGTTGCTGACCATTGCCACCGACCACTGCCCACCTTCACTTGCCGTGGCCCATTGCCACCCCACCTGCCGCCACCGAACCCTGCTGACCCCCGCCCATTGCTGCACCACCTTTGGCCACTGTTGCCAACCGCCTACCACCGCTACCATCGGATTGTTGTCTTCGGCCGCCGAAGTAAAAAATAAATAATAATTTTTTTATTTTTAAAAATGAAAAATATTTTTTAGTATGAAAAATTATTTTTTAAAGAAATTTTTAAAAAATAAAAGTGAAGTTGAAATTTTTCAGCCAACAACAATATGTTTTCGAAGAAGATTTTGGTTAATAATGTTCTAGAAGTAGAAATTTTCAACCGTTTTCAAACGAATTTGTGTTCCAAAAGCAAAATTTTTGTCCTATTATCAAATGATTTTCTCTGATTAGAAAGATACTTATGGAGCAAAAGTAGAAAAATCAACTTCTATTCAAAAGCATAAGTTGATTTCTGAAGCAGAAATATTGCCATGCGCGCCCATATATACCAGTAGAAAACTAGCTGAATATATAGATATGAAGAGATGAGCTCTTTAGATTTTTTTTCATAATTAGATATTTGTGTTTAAATTTCTCTTTGGATCATTGGAGGTTAAGCGATATGTAGTGCGAGAAAGCATAATTAAAACTTATGAGATTCTACTATGACAAAATGAAAATAGCGATTTCATACTAAATGCAAAGGGCACATATTATTTTCAAATATCAATATGGAACATCTTTTAAACGGGGGAATTATTGGAATTACCTTAAACCTCTTCCCGTAGTTGTTGCGGAAAAGGTAAAATAAAAAAGACAGTCAAGTTGAGTTTTATCAAAATCAAATATCAAGATGGTAGTTTTTGTTGTAGGCTACAATATCTCCAAGAGGGGATGAATAGGTGATTTTAACAAAACTTGACAAATTAATGTGGAAATAAGACAATCAAGTTGAGTTTTATCAAAATTGAGTGAGAACATGGTCAAAATATTATAAGTGATATGATGATATTCACTAGTGCGTAAGATTTTATCAAAAGTATTAAACAAGAGTTGAGAATATAAAAAATTCAACATCGAATTTATAGTGGCTTGACTTAAAGTAAACCTACTTCCACTCTCCCACACTGATGGCTAACTGTTGGGCTCCATTGGTCAATCAATAAGATGTTACAAACTTGAGTGATAATATTCAAGTTTGATAGGTTTCACTATCTCGCCCGATCACCCTTTCAATGCCTCTAAAGGATTTCAATTTGTAGCTCACAAAAGACAAGTATGAACCTCTCTTGAAGTTTGGAATTTCTAATTCTTGATCTAGTTATCTTCTTCAGCATCTTAGTCTATTTTTATACTCGTCCACTTCAATCTACCCGTTGGACAGCCTTTAGAGAATTGCTCTCCAATCAACCCATTGGACGAGATAAAATCAGAATATGCATCGATTTAGTCGCCCATGCAAACAAATCTGGGTTTTCATATGTAGATATCTTCCTTTAGGGAAGATAGCTTGTCTTGAGAATGATTGCCAATCAATCAAGATAACTTATGTATAAAATTGCGTCGCAAGACAATCTTAAAATTGAAGATCAATCAATGCTTTCTACATGGAAATCCGAGCCAGATTACTAGATGTGCCAACAATCAAGATAACTTATGTAAAGAATTGCGTTGCAAGATAATCTTTAAAATTGAAGATCAATCAATGCTTTCTATATGGAAATCCGAGCCAGATCACTAGATGTGACGATATAGTAATGGAGTTTTTGCCTGAATATAACCCGCAAGTAGACTTCACAATCTGATGATATTCAGCTTTTGCATGGAATTTGAAGATATCAAATTCCTCTGGTGATGTCCATGTATAAGCTTGGCTGAAATCTACTTGTTATTTGGATATCATCCAAATAACAATGTAGATTTCAGCCAAGCTTATACATGGACATCACCAGAGGAATTTGATATCTCAAATTCCATGCAAAAGCTGAATATCATCAGATTGTGAAGTCTACTTGCGGGTTATATTCAGGCAAAAACTCCATTACTTATATCGTCACATCTAGTGATCTGGCTCGGATTTCCAATATAGAAAGCATTGATTGATCTTCAATTTTAAAGATTATCTTGCAACGCAATTCTTTACATAAGTTATCTTGATTGTTGGCACATCTAGTAATCTGGCTCGGATTTCCATGTAGAAAGCATTGATTGATCTTCAATTTTAAGATTGTCTTGCGACGCAATTTTATACATAAGTTATCTTGATTGATTGGCAATCATTCTCAAGACAAGCTATCTTCCCTAAAGGAAGATATCTACATATGAAAACCCAGATTTGTTTGCATGGGCGACTAATCGATGCATATTCTGATTTTATCTCGTCCAATGGGTTGATTGGAGAGCAATTCTCTAAAGGCTGTCCAACGGGTAGATTGAAGTGGACGAGTATAAAAATAGACTAAGATGCTGAAGAAGATAACTAGATCAAGAATTAGAAATTCCAAACTTCAAAGAGAGGTTCATACTTGTCTTTTGTGAGCTACAAATTGAATCCTTTAGAGGCATTGAAAGGGTGATCGGGCGAGATAGTGAAACCTATCAAACTTGAATATTATCACTCAAGTTTTAACATCTTATTGATTGACCAATGGAGCCCAACCAGTTAGCCATCAGTGTGGGAGAGTGGAAGTAGTTTACTTTAAGTCAAGCCACTATAAATTCGATGTTGAATTTTTTATATTTCTCAACTCTTGTTTAATACTTTTGATAAATCTTACGCACTAGTGAATATCATCATATCACTTATAATATTTTGACCATGTTCTCACTCAATTTTGATAAAACTCAACTTGATTGTCTTATTTCCACATTAATTTGTCAAGTTTTGTTAAAATCACCTATTCATCCCCTCTTGGAGATATTGTAGCCTACAACAAAACTACATCTTGATATTTGATTTGGATAAACTCAACTTGACTGTCTTTTTATTTTACCTTTTCCGCAACAACTACGGGAAGAGGTTTAAGGTAATTCCAATAATTCCCCCGTTTAAAAGATGTTCCATATTGATATTTGAAAATAATATGTGCCCTTTGCATTTAGTATGAAATCGCTATTTTCATTTTGTCATAGTAGAATCTCATAAGTTTTAATTATGCTTTCTCGCACTACATATCGCTTAACCTCCAATGATCCAAAGAGAAATTTAAACACAAATATCTAATTATGAAAAAAAAATCTAAAGAGCTCATCTTCTTCATATCTATATATTCAGCTAGTTTTTCTACTGGTATATATGGGCGCGCATGGCAATATTTCTGCTTCAGAAATCAACTTATGCTTTTGAATAGAAGTTGATTTTTCTACTTTTGCTCCATAAGTATCTTTCTAATCAGAGAAAATCATTTGATAATAGGACAAAAATTTTGCTTTTGGAACACAAATTCGTTTGAAAAACGGTTGAAAATTTCTACTTCTAGAACATTATTAACCCAAAATCTTCTTCGAAAACATATTGTTGTTGGCTGAAAAATTTCAACTTCACTTTTATTTTTTAAAAATTTCTTTAAAAAATAATTTTTCATACTAAAAAATATTTTTCATTTTTAAAAATAAAAAAATTATTATTTATTTTTTACTTCGGCGGCCGAAGACAACAATCCGATGGTAGGCGGTGGTAGGCGGTTGGCAACAGTGGCCAAAGGTGGTGCAGCAATGGCGGGGGTCAGCAGGGTTCGGTGGCGGCAGGTGGGGGTTGGCAATGGGCCACGGCAAGTGAAGGTGGGCAGTGGTCGGTGGCAATGGTCAGCAACGGTAGAGGCGTGGTTGGCCGAGAAGTGCTAAAAATGAAAAGAGGTCAAAATGAGAGAGATAAATATTGATGTTGGGAAATTTCTACTAATGAAAGAGAAGTGACTTCTTTTAACTTCTGAAATTAGCTCAAAATAACTTCAGTAGTAGAAATTTACTTCAAAAGTAGAAATCTAATGTTGCGTAACCAAATAGATTTGTGCTCTAGAAACACTTCTGGAGCAGAAATTCATTTCCAAAAGTATTACCATGTGCACTAATCCAGGCCATGTTTTGATTAGAATTAAAATCGCAGCCACTGAGAACATGGTTTGTCTCTGATCTTGTTAAACGAGGAGTCAAAAAACACGTGTAGACTAAGAAATCCTGTGTTCGTTATTATCCACTGTTTCTGTAGGATTTCCAGACATTAGCCCTGCCGAACATGACATTGATTGTCATTAAGAGGAAATTAGGTTAACCGAAGATGCTCGTACCAGTTCCAGTGGAAGGGTAGGTGGGAATTCCATTTTTCATCCTTTTATGGAATGGCTATCATTCACCAAAACTTCATTCAAACGCATCATGTGCCTGCTCTGTTAGGTATAAGCTTTAGGCTATAACGATTACTTAGGCAACACCTATCCAAACCTAATTTAAAAGGCTCCCCAACTAGACAGCTCTTGACTTTACATATATTTATTTTCGTCAGTATGATTTTTTGAATCTTAAAACTGCCATCACGGGGTCCTTTCTTTGTGGCCTCTTCCGCAACAGATATGTTAAGAGGTTTAAGTATGTTTACAACAGAAATAATCGAGACGTCCACACAGCCAAGCACGTGCTTGGCACATGAGCATGAGCAGGCACGTGAATAACACGTGAACATTACCGTGCATATAATATCTTTTTGATGGCCCAATAGATTGATATCTGTTGATCGACATTGATATGCATTTGTAGCACATATTCAATTGTCGATATATGACCCCGATTATCTACCGATGTGGGTAATGGAAATGAATGAGTAGCAGAATGCTATTGAAATTTGAAAAAGATGAGGGGCATGGGATGTGGTTACCAGTTTGAAACAACCAAATTGGACAAGAGAATGTTAAATTCTGTGAACAATCACAACGAAGTAAAACGTAAGCAAGAAAGAGAAATTAAGGCACAATATTTTATTTTGGTTCGCCCATAAATTAGGGCTACGTCCAGCCGATGATTGTATTATAATTAGTACATCGCACCCTCCGTTACATCACTCAAATACAAGTGAAAAAAGAGCATTTATATAGCAATAACTTTTTATGGGCTCAAGCCTTAACTACTAATGAAAAAATATGAGATCAAACTATAAAAAGCCTTTTGATGTCCAAAAGGTGCTGTCCCCTTGAGACCCCTGTCAGCTCATCGAGGAGCAAGATCCTCATACTTTCCTATCGTTGGAAAGTAATGAATCACACCCCAACTAGAAAATAGCTAACAACAGTTTACATAAGGAGCGTCGGAGCACAACTGCAAGGTTTGAAATTACAGAAGCAGTTGAGATCAGGAAAAATGAACAGACATTTTGGAGCGAACAGTTGCCGCTCAAAAGCAAGATCGTGGAACAGTAACAACGTCCGTAAAGCAAGACCATGGGGAAGTTAACATAGTCGGGCAAAAGTAATTGCTTATAAAGAAAATCATGGTTGCATGGGCACTAAACTTTCGAGATAGAGGACACGAAGGCAGTCGACAAAAACCGTCCGAGGAATGCAATCACTAGAAGGCTCTAGAAAGATTCTACTAAACCATCATAATATCACCAACCATCTACTAGAGGACCCCTTCCCTACACAATCAAAGGGAAAAGGGGTAAAGGGAACATTTTGTCTCATCCAAAATGTCCTCAGAAGGTGCCACCATGGAGCTCTCGCACAAGTTGTTCCCGCAAAGAGCTGCGAGGGATGTACAACCTATTGCCAAAGAACAAACACTTATCTTGAATATCAGGTTGCCATGAAAGCCTGCTACGGAATACTTTTGCCAAATGTCCCGAAAGTCATCCATTCTCGACGTAAAGGAAAAGAGGTGGTCAAACCCACAGTGCGGGCACGCATGGTAATGAGTGTTGCAGCATAACAACTATGTGCATTAATGACTCTGTTCAATAGCCTGCCATGTGTTGTGGCACAACGTTGAATTGCTCCAAAAAGGAGACTCAACGTGCATGTATTTGATTCAGATGCTTTGACTCTGATATACTTGAGCCACTGATGGTCACTGTTAAGGACAAACTCATGTTGATAAAGATAAGGCTACCAATGTTTGATGGCTCATACCACAGCAAAATACTCCTGCTCATAGTAGACCATCGCATGCAACATCATTAAGTTTCTCACTGAAATAACAATAGATTTACCTTCCTAGGAGAGAATATCGACAATGCCTACACTAGAGACATCACAGTCCAGTTCAAATAAGTTTTCAAAATCTTGAAGCCTGAGTAACGGTGTCGTGGAAAGTTTTGTCTTTGATGAGAATAAAGCTAGCTTCTACTTCATTATCCCAATGAATTTTTCCTTTCTTCAAGAACTTAGTGATGAGGCCATTTGAAATTGTGGATAAAGCATTAGTAAAATGTCGCATGCCGTGGAAGTTGCGCACCTCCCAACAGTCTAGGGAGCTAGTCGCAAATGGATCTACCATATATGTATCGACTTGAAGGCCTTCTGCTCAACATTATACCACAAGAAGAGGAGTTAATCTATTATGAAGCTACATTCCTTCAGATTAATGAACAACATCTGCAAGGTCAAAAAGACATCCTTAGATGATCCATGTGCTACCGATCATTTGGTTTGTTTACGAGGATGTCATCGAAGAAGACCACCACAAACTTTCCAATGAAAAGTTTGAGAACCTAGATCAACAACTGCATGATGTTCTGGGTGCATTGGCGAGGCTAAATGACATGACAAGCCATTCATACAACCCTTCACTTTTTAGAAGGCCTGTCTTCCATTCGTCTCTTGGTGGATATGAACTTGATGTATCCGCTATGCAGGTCAATCTTTTTAAAGACCTGAGTCCAGAAAGACGGTTGAGCATGTCATCCAAGCAAGGGATTGGGAATCGATACTTGACATTATCAATTAATTGCCCAGCTATTAATGCCATAGGCATGCTTCCATCTTTCTTTGATGTGAGGACTGTGGGGCAAAGGCAGCTCTTGCTCTTGCGTAAGAAGCCTTTTTGATGGAGTTCTCCCACCTGGTATTGTAAGATCCGATTATCCTTTGGGTTCATCTAGTAGTGCGGCAAATTAGTGAGGCTCACACTCCTGGAAGAAATTTAATCTCATGTTGGATGTCCCTCAAGGGAAGTAATTTGATAGTAGATTCTCTAGAATGACATCGCTGAATTCTTTCAATAAGGGCTGAAGAGTCTCAGGAATAAGAATTAACAGCTTGTTGATCACATTTCTCCACGGTCATATACATCCCCTCACGTTTACAAACGTTGACATGTTTGCACGTTTTTTCTACTTATGGTTTTACATGTTTGCCCGCATTTAAATTAGGAGCATTAGAAATTGCTCTCTTTGGATATTTAGAGTATTCAAAGAGTAAAACCTCATTTCATGTGTTCATAGCAGAGATGGGGAGTTGATGTGGCTCTACTTCTTCTTGTACGGAAATGTTTGATTCTTGTAGAATGTAACTTACCTTTGTGTGAAAATGCTTTCATGACTATTCAATTGAGATGCAAAGCATAAATTCTATCCACATAAACTTCTTTTTGCTGTTCTATCTGATCATTTGAACAGGAATAGGATAATTGAAGTGAGACATTCTAGAAGGATTGCCTCAGGTACCACAGAGGCAGTGAAATGCATAACGGTTTACGTATATGCAACGTCTTTTCATTTGAAAAGAGCGGGCAATTAGTGTTCCCGTAATGTTGCAACTTACTTGATGAATTGAATGTTTTCCAATAACAACTATAAAATGTTGAACTTTTGGGCTTTAATTTCCTGTTTCAGCTGAAGTTTAATTATGCTTGATGAGATGTATTTTTGACTAATTATTAAGAAATGCGTATAAGCGTGTTCTTTCTAAATTTGAGGATGTTATAATTCAATTTAATGAGTTGGCTCATCTTATACTCAATCAGTTTAGATTAATTGGCAACCAAAAATACACATCAATGCTAGCTAGACTAAGCCATTGACCCAATTGTTTCTAAGGTTGATGGTAGACGAGGTTAAAAAGGGGAATCGAACCACCTCTACTTTCAATAAAGCATGGTGGAATAACATTCGGAGCAAATTCAATCAACAGACAGGACACCAGTATTCTCTAGATAAGTTAAGAATGGGGTATTCAAATTGAAGCAACATTACACCAGTTTTTAAGAAGCTTCTTACCTAATCGGGATTTGGATGGGATAATGTAACAGCAAGGTTGTCATGGAGGATGAAATTGTTTGGGAGTCTCGTATCAAGGTACAACCTTACTTGGGTCTTGTGGTTCTAACTTTCTATGTATGCTTTGATAATATTGCTGATGTCTATCCTTCTTTTGAAAATAGCGCATGATAATGCCAAATGAGCCAAATTTCAAAAATGAAGAGTTTCCTCTATATCCCTAGCTTTGTATTCTGTTTGGGGGATATATATATATATATATATATATATATATATATATATATATATATGCTACTAGGCAGTATGTAATAGAAGTGTTAAGAGTTGGTGTCGTCAAAGGATGATGATAATACTACTTGAGGTGAAGATGCTAGTGGTGTTGCATTAGGTACATAGGAGGAATTAAAGGCGTGAAACCAAAAAGTTGAAGAAGGGTTGGATAATAAACACCAAACTAGAGATGGGTTGGATAATGAACTAGCAGCTACCCCAGTTTGTGAGAAGCATAGGTGGATAGGACTCCAATTCCAAGCAAAGGAGAAAAAGCGCTTTGTAAATTTGTCGGCACCTATAAAGTCATTCAAGAATCTCTCAAAATTAAGATGGATCAATCAACACATACCTCCTTCACCTCATAGGCCCCACAAACTATAGACCCCTACTTCATGGGAACAGTAATTGTCATCATAAAAAGCATGCCTGACATGGACCTAAGTCTTTATACCAAAATCGTGAACCATAGTTGCCTGAATACTGTTGGAGAGAGGCTTTCATCATAACAGAATTCGAAAGGAGATGTGCACTTCTTGATTCTATTTAAGTAGATGTTGGCATATGCTATGAATTTTTATGTGGCTTCATTTCACTAAAGACTACATACTTGAGACACCTTGGCTTTATTTTTATCATGCGACTATGGTAACATGTGATTTATGTTGATTGATATTGGATTGCTTAGTTATGCATTGACTATTATTTAAATTCCTTACTTATTAGTAGATAAGTCTTCGCTTTCTTACTTTTTTTGCTTTCGCCTTTCACTTTTGTGTGATGTCTTCTGTTGTGATAGGCAGCTTATTATTGACAGCTTTCATTTTTGTGATCGAGCAGCTTCAATTGGAGGAACTATATTAGGTCATCAAGACTTTGATGATGATGATTATCGTATGGCACGATTGTGTCTTGGTGACTGCATAGGTCCATGTGGGCTAGAGAACCTATTAGGGACAGCATATTGTCAGGACTAAAATGGGTAAAGGAGGTTCTTAATGGACATTCGGATAGAGTATATGAAGGTTTTAGAATGGAGAAACATCTCTTTTCTAACCTGTGTAGTTTGCTAAGGGCAAGAGGTTGGTTGGTAAACAGTCGATATCTTAGAATAGATGAACAGGTTGGGATTTTTTTTTATCTATGATTTGTCACGACAGTTCTAATAGAGATTTGTGCGAGAGATTCAGAGAGTTCGGGAGAGACTATCAATAAGTACTTTAACTTAGTGTTGAAAGCAGTTCGAAAACGAGCAAAGGAGGTTATTGTACTACCTCCCTTTAATGTTGTCCCACATGAGATTCTTATGAATCCTAAGCATAAATCTTACTTGAAGGTATAATTTTCATGCGTTTCTTTGCACCATTGATTTATTTTGTGATAATCTTGTATGACGATAGCTTTTCATAACTATGACGAGGGTGTGTTGATACATCCATACCTATTGCACAATAGAACTGATTTAGAGGTAGAAAGGGAATTACCACTCAGAATGTGTTGTGTGTCTTCATTTAAAATGAGATTTACATTTGTTTATACTGGTTGGGAAGGATTTGCTAATGATTGTTAAGTGCTCTCAATAGCACTCAAGACTCTTGTACTACAATTTTCCTCGACCACCCCTAGGTACTTGTTTGTTCTAAAAGGAGTAATTGTCTTTATTATTTTGTTGCGGTTGCATATCATGATAAATCTATGAACATTTGTATAGGCAAATACTACGCGGTAGATTCTGGTAATACATCAACTCCAACATTCTTAACACCTTTTAAGGTTAATAGTATCATATAAATGATTTCAAACGAAATGCGAGATCAAGAACAACAAGAGAGCTATTCAACTATAATGCATTCTCCTTAAGGAATGTCATTGAGAGATCCTTTGCGGCTTTGAAGAATCGCTTTTTTAGTTTTGAGGCACATGCCTTCATGTTCAGTTAGAAAGCAGGCACATATTGTAGTAGCATGTTGTGCTATTCATAATTATATTTGTGAACAAGACAGAAGAGATAGAAATTTTTCCGAATAAGGAGATCAGGTGGTTGTTCGAGCAGACTGTTCAGACCTTTCTTCAAGTGAAACTTGTAATTACAGTGTGTGAGAGCTTATCCACATGAAGGGAAACTTGTTTTGGAAAAAAATAAAGTTCTCCTTGCTTAGAAGAAATGGCTTGCAGCTCCTCACCTCACACTTTCTACAGTAGTGGGATCAATGAATATCAATAGCTATCGGATAGGGGTATTTTGTGACCACAGAAATTTTGGGTGGTTCATTTGAACATTTCTACAGAAGAAGCGAACCCTGAGTCGGCTGCAAAGCATCTCTCTTTAATGATGAAAAATCGCGCAGGAGTAGTTCTTAGGATTATATACTAGGCTCATGCTCCCAATGCTCGATGAACCATGAGTTGAAACCTCGAGTCTCACCAAATTTATTGAAATAGATTAAAGAAAATAACAAATGGGGGTGTAAAATCTCAGGCATTAGCACATAACTATAAGAGCCATCTAGCATCATCACCAAAAACAATTACATGCTTACACATTACAACAACAACAACAACAACAACAACTATAATGACCCAAATGCAGCAACAAGATGCAATAAAAGATTGATAGGTACATGCACACTTCTTTCTCAGATCAATAGGATGCATATCTTAACCACTCAGAGATGCTTCAATAGAAATTTAACTGCAATATGAAACTCATTTGGGAGAAAACGCCACTCGTGGACATCACCGAGCTATCCGCCCATCTTCCTCGACCCCGTCTTCGTCGAATGATGGGAGCTTCCTCATGCCCGAAATAGCCAATGATGACGAACCATCAGTCGCGTTGTCGTCGTACATCTCTCTCTCACCACTGTTTGCTGAAGCTGCAAGGTGTATTCTAAGTCCTAGATCACATCCCCTATGCTAGGCCGCTCTTGGTCCTCTTCTCACAAATTATACATAACTCCATCCAGTATTTGATTTAATTTTTCTCGAATAACATGCATTTTAGTTTAGGATCAATAATTTTACGTAGAATATGTCATTCCTGAACTTTTATTTAACAATATTGTCCTTGAACTTTTGTCCAATGTGTAATGTGGTCCATGAATTTTTAATTAGACCAATATGATTCATAAACTTTTAGAAACATGTTCAACTTAGTCCCTAAACTATAGGAAGATGCTTAATGTTGTCCTTTCATTAATTCAAGTTTAGGGATAATATTAGAACATTTCTTATAGTTCAGGGACTAAGTTGAAGATGTTCCAAAAGTTTGGAGATCACATTGAATAAATGAAAGTTGAGGGATTACATTGCATATTAGGCTAAATTTCAAAGACCATATTATCAGCATAACCGATGTTTTTTCAGTCTATAAATAGATATGTTTCCGTAGTTCAAAATCACAACTTACAACTCAAAGCACACTCCTCTAATTTGCTCATGGTCTCATCTAAGTGTGTCGGTTTCGAGAAGTGTTCAACAGAGTTCGTATAGTGCTAATACAAAGAGGTTCAGGATGTTGTATTGGAGAGGCATAGTTCATGCTACTTAGCACCGTTGATAGAAACTAATTGCCTTAATGAGATTCGTTAACCGTACCTCACATCTTCTCCAATTCTTTTCGAGTTTATATTATTTAGCAATTTATTTGCTTTGTAATCTTTATGTGTATGATTAATGCAAATTAATTTGCTTGGATATTGTTATTGAAGTTATTATCACCATCTTCGCTTATTATTCTTTTTGCTTATAAAAATGGTGTTACCTATTTCCCCAACTTGTTAGCGTGTGCGCATATGTTCCCACAATCTTAAGGTGATTAAACACTTATAATAACTATTTGTTTGGTTTGATCAAAAATTATGATGGCTTATAACAATTAAGTACCCAATAATGTCTAGAAAGTTTTCTAGAGATGTTCCTTTGGTTGATGCGACTGCAAGCAATGGAGTGGTTCACCCATCGAGGGTGGTTCGATGGCAGCAAATGCCGCAAGCCTTCGAGCTGAGATAATCTGTGATGGTGCAAATATTCATCAATAGGCTTTGCCTTCCTTGATGGTACCGTCTCATGCATTGAATGGAACCCCAAGAAATTCACCAATATGGCTTAGCAATGGTAGAAGAAGATGTTACTCTATTTGACCACACTAAATCTAGTCAAGCACTTATCGGAGGTGTGATTGATAATTAATCTAGATGAGCAGGATGTCACCATGCTAGGGGTGTTGCAGGCTTGTTAGCACGTGGCTTTCAATGCCTAAATTATATTCTTAATTGTTTTGGTAGATTCACGCTATAATGTTTATTGTAACATTGAACTGCTAAAAATTTATAGGAGTCCTTAGAGAAAAAGAATACAAGACTGAGGACACGGGCTCCAAGAAATTCATGGTTGCCAAATTCCTGGACTTCAAGATGATGGATATAAATCTGTTATGAGTCAGGTTTAGGAATCGCAAATAATTATAAATGACGTCTTGTTGAAGCTACTCAGTGGAATCATTCCAGTGCATCTATTATTGAGAAACAACTCCGAACTGGTCAGACTTAAAAAGACTATTTGAAGCACAGACGAAAGGAGATGGGCCTTGAAGATCTCATTATACGCCTCAGAATCGAGAAGGACAATAGGAGGAATGCAAACCCTCCTCTGAACTAAAGGTTAACATTGTTTTTTTTTTGGGTAAGGAAGATTAACATTGTTTTTTTTTTTTGGCTTGGAGGAACAGAGGATGGCAAGATAATCTTCGTTGGGTCCTCTAAGGTCACTGGCGCCAGCACTTTCATCATAAGATTGCTCGGTCTCCTTCGCGGCTTTATGCCACCTTATTTGGATGGAAAGGAACAACATTTTGTTCCGGCACCAACCTTGTACCTTCCTGCGCTTGAGAAACCTTGCTCAAATCGGTGAGGGACAAAGCTATGTCCCTTAAACCTGTTTCTGATCAGCCTCGCAACAGAAGAACTCAACTCAGCTGGGGTCTTCCGGTGGCTATTTTTGATTGATCCCCTTGGTGTTGCTGACTTGTTGCTGCTGTTCTTGGTTCTGTTTTAGCCCTCTTGGCCTGCTGCTGGTTCTCTTTGACTTTCAGCTTGGTCTCTGGTTGCAGCTGGTTCCTTCTGTGCTGTGGCTGATTCCTTTGGCTGCGTTGTCTTGGCCCCTTGCTTCTTGCTTGATCGCCTCTCCTTGGTGGGACGCTGCGGCCTTTGGTGGCTGTGGTCACTCCTGGCCTTGTTGTCTGCTCTCGGTTTGATGCTTCTGCGCTTTCGGTCCTGGATGCTGTCCCTGTATCTGCTCTGCTACTACGGTGGTCGATGCTGGGGTCCCTTTGAGTTGCGGGGTCAGTCTTTCCTGAGCTGAGGTTTCTGGTTTCTGCTGGCTGTGCACGCCTGGGGGATCTTTTGGCCCCTGCTTCTGCTCCCTCTGATCCAGCTAAAGATATCATCTTAGAGTGCTGTTGCTGTTGCTATGGATCTGCTATTGGTTTTGCGGCTGCTTATGCTTCAGTTTTCTCTGTGCTGTGGCCGCTTTGTTGCATTGTTGTTTCTGCCCCTGTTTGTTTTTCTGGGGCGTTGTGTTTGTTCTGTTTTGGCTAAGTGTTTTGGCCTTCCCCGAGAGCTGCTGGCTCTCGGTTTTCTCCTTTTGTTTTGGCCTTCACCCTTGCACCCAGGGAAACATATACTTGTTTCCTTAGGTACGAGGTTTGTGTTCGGCCTTTTTGTATCGCGGTTGGTTGAGCTAATATTTCTTACCTTACCCAAAAA
>JAGVVM010011814.1:0-20006 GCA_019149425.1 Psidium friedrichsthalianum
AACAGAAAAGAGAGAGAGAAAAGATAAGAAGCAGAGAAGCAATACAAAGTCAAGAGCCTAACAGAGAGATAACGGAAGGACTGAACGCGCCCTCCCAAATCCCAACCGGCATCTTGGTCCCGAGGACGGTGGCTCAGAAAAAGTTGAGAAGGGCAGAGAAGAGGCTACTCCCAGCCCGCCCCCCCCCCCCTCCCCCCCTGCATGTCTCGCAGAAGAGGACACGCAGAAACAACAAGGCTAAAAATAGAGTGACGGGAAAAAATCACACGCGCTAGAAGCTGTCAAGACACACCCTCCCTGATGAACTACAAAGCCCTCCTTAGGAGACCCTCACCACCAAATACACCCTAAACCTGAACCGTTGCCACACTGACCAGCTAGTGATATCTCTCTCCTACATCCCCACACCCGTGACCCCCCTCTATTAAGTAAGAAATAAAGTTCTGAAATTAAAAAAATTGAACACAGCTTAGGAGATTCGATGGATTAACCCACTCCACGGAGAATTAACGAGATGGTTCCATGACAATCGGCAAAAATGAAATTAAAATTGCTCTATACACTCACTCATAAATGTTTCCCTATCCTAGAGTATCACAAGAATCAATTACAAGAAATAAGGTTTCTCAGACTCTTCGCTCTCTTGGACTTGTCTCTTACAAGTTTTTATACATACTAAGCACACTCCTTATGCACGCAAGACCAAACCCAACAACAAAATATTATATGCCATCAGCCCCTATTTGACTACAACATCGGATTTCATCTTCAATAATGAAAAGAACACTCGTGAGAAATTACTTTCCTTCTTGCATCACCGACACTCCGATTGGCAGGAGTCTGATTTTGATTTCCTAATATGTCTCGGATTGCTTTGCAATTGGATCATGGGTCGGATTTTACATCAATTGGGGATTAACTTAAACTCAAAATCAACACATCACAATGTCATGGCCTAGTGTACTTGCAGAGATAGCGGATCCCAAGCATACTCGGCTTGAGGTTTTACCGACTAGATCTACGGGAACCTTGGTAAATATTTCAAGGCATGTTCATGAATGATCTCTATTCTTCGGGGGTAGTTCCTATCTGAGGCAAGTATTTCTTTTAGGCAATGAGTTTGACTAAGAAATAAGTAGGTGTAAATCTTTTTCATTAGTGGGCTCGTTACTAATTCCCCTTTTTTTGGTCCCTAGCCAACTATTTTCTCATTCGGTGACAACAACATGAGTCGATCTTGAGTTATGTCGACTGCTGTCATCGTTGCACCTCATGTAGAAATCTACTGGTCTCTTCTTGCAGGCTAGGCTAGGCGTCAGTTTCCTTACTATTTCTTGGGCATGCTTACATTTACTGAAGCCAGTAGCTTTTTCCAGTGGCTCCATGGCGCCTCTCAATACTTTCTGTTTCAAAAGTTGAACCTTGATGCTTGTCATGGTTATGGCCCGACACCTAGTAGAAGGAAAGTGAAAGTAGGAACAAGGCTCTCTGGTTTCTTTGCGTCTTGAGAGGTGCTTTCATTGGTCCTTTCACGGAGAACCTCCACTTTTGTGCTCGGCTTACCTACTGCATGTTTTCTATTAATTCTTGTAGATATTTCAAGTACATTTGCCCCTGTAGATGGAATTGCAACGTGAGCAGCTATTGTGAAATACCCTCATAGTCACCTTCAAAGAAAAGAACGACGAATTTCTTTTATATACACAATTGAGAAAACTTTTTGTCTGTGCAGTCTAATTTAGATAGGAGGCATCATGGATATCAGATAGTGTTGAGAAATTTACCAATACTTATTGCACATGTGTTAGTTTTTTTTTTTTTTTTTGGGTAAGGGTTGCACATGTGTTAGTTTATTCCTAAATTTTTCAATTTTGCCAATATGGTCCAATCTCGCCCATTTGGTCAAAGAGAAACAAATGAAAAGACTAACGTCAAAGCTAGACTATGTAGAACATTATAGAAACCATAAACAATAAAGTTTTTAGAAATTAGATGGCTATTAAGAGCAAGATGTTTCCCAATGTCCTCATGGCTGTCCCAAGGTGTCTTCAAGCTTCCAATGCAAAGGGAATGACAAAGTCTTCATTAAGGGATGGACTCACAAGCTTCCAATGCGAAAGGAATGACGAAGTCTTTATTAGGGGGTGGACATGCGGATGAGAGTTTCGATTACCAATTTGTGGTCTTCAACTTGTCGAGCTTGAATGCGAGTTGATCTCCTTGGCTGAGTGAGCTTGTCTTCAATGCGGGCTGCATCAATTCCTTTTCGCTTTATTTGAAGGTTTCAAAGTGAAGAAATGACGATATGGCTGATGATTCTTTCATTTTTTCCCACTTTCCCTTCACATTGAGGATGCTTTCTCATCTTTCAATTCAGATACTTGTCTTCTATGATAGAGGATTCTTTTCTTCCAGCATGAGAGATTCTTCTTCAAGTTACTCTTGTCTTGGCCAAGGAAAAATGAGATGGTTTTCACGCCATTTCTTGGTCAACACCTTCATATATATTTTGGGAGCTTTCATCCCATCTCATTCATACATCCGTGTCATTTCCCCTATCTCGCATTTTCAATCTGTCCTTCACCGTCTTCTTCAAGCCACTAGCGCACACACACACACACTCTCTCTCTCTCTCTCTCTCTCTCTGCTGTTCATTGTATCCATCTTATTGAACCTTTCCTCTTCTTCAGTAATTTCGTTATCTTTCATTTCTCTACAAAGAAGAAGGAAAGAAAATCATAAAGAAGTCAAAAAGGGGGAAAATGACGGATATTGTTCTGTCCGTAGCTTCCAAGGCGGCAGAGTACGTGGTGGCTCCGGTCTGTCGTCAATGCGGCTATGTGATATTCACCAACATCTATGTTGGCAAACTTAAGGAAGAACTTGTCCAGCTGGAAAATGCGAGGCAAAGAGTGCAGCATTCCATCGATGAAGCTCGAAACAACATGAAGCCAATCGAACCTGACGTCGAGGAATGGATGAAAAAAGTGGAGACCGTGAGCAGCAATGCACGTGGCTTGCTGGATAACGACGTAAGAGCCAAGAAAACTTGCTTCTTGGGGTGGCTCCCCAACCCAAAACAGCGTTATTGTCTCGGTAGGGAGGCGAGGAGGATAGCTGAAGACGTCCAGGCACTCATTGTGCGGAGTCGATTTGAGAGGGTCTACTACGAGAATGCCCCTCCAGGGCTCATCGAAGGCACTCCCTCCGTGATTTTATCGGTCGGTGATCGGAGCGACACTGTTACCGATTTGCAAGCTTCCATATTTCAGGGCATAATGAAAGCTCTGGATGATGAGAAGTTAAAAGTGATTGGAGTCTATGGGCCTGGCGGTGTTGGGAAGACTACGCTGTTGGAGAAAGTGGAGAAGAAACTCAGGAAAGAGGGGAGACCGTTCCACATGATCGTCAAAGCGAAAGTCTCGCAGACTCCGGACATGAAGAAAATCCAAGACGATATCGCTTACGCCTTGGTCTTAATCTGAAGGATGAGCCAAGCGAAGAGGGAAGAAGAGACCGTCTGTTTCGAAAAATACAGAGCGATCCGTCAAAGAATGTTCTCATAATATTGGACGATCTGTGGGATAAGCTTGACTTGAAGGCAGTCGGAATTCCTTCGGGAGATGAGAGTAGGGGATGCAAGTTGCTGCTATCGTCGAGATTTAAAGATGTGCTGGAGCAAAAGATGCATGCCGATCGAGCATTTCGTCTTGAAGGTTTAAGCAACGACGAAGCTTTCAGGCTATTTGAAATGATGGTCGGCGACAAGCTCAAAGATGAGGAGGAGCTAAAACAATAGCGGCTCAAGTGGTGAAGAAGCTTGCAGGTTTGCCTCTTTTGATTATCTCTGTCGCAACCACTTTGAAATATAGCGATGCTTACGCATGGAGAAACGCGTTGATTAAAATAGACGAGTCAAATATAGAAACCATAGTGAGGTTGAGTTACGATCATTTGAAGAGTGAGGATGCCAAGTCCTTATTCTTGCTCTGCGGTCTTATTGGCGGAACCATTCGAGTCGAAACTCTGTTGGTACTAAGCATGGGGTTGGGCTTGTTCGAGGGATTCCACAAGACGATGGAAGATGCAAGGGATAGATTGAAAACTACACTCGATGAACTCCGTTCCGCTTGTTTGTTGCTTGATGGTGGCGAAGACAAGGAAAATGTGGTCATACATGATCTTTACAGCGAGCTGGTCGTCTCAGCTCCATTTAGAGGTCAGAATTCCTTACTCATGAACAACAATTCATGGTCAGAGGAAAAGCTTGAGAAATGCTGGGCAATATGCCTAATGGACGTCGGTAGTGATAGGCTTGCTGAACTAATGAGACATGGGTTTCCTGACTTGAAGATACTCATGTTGTCTCAACCAGGAGACTGGCGGGGGAGGCCTGCACACCGACACGTGGGAGATTGCTGTAGACTTGATTTCACATCCATGAAGCAGCTCCGAGTCCTATGTATTCGCTCCATGAATATCCCCACTTTACCTTCCTCGATCAAAATTCTCGAGAACCTCAGGTCGTTATATTTGGACCATTGTGATGTGGAGGATGTGACAATTCTTAGCAAGCTCAAAGCATTGCAGATTCTCAGCTTCGCAGGGTCTGAAATTTCAAGGCTACCTAAGGAAATCGGGGAGCTAACGAATCTGAAATCATTGAATCTATGCAATTGTAAGGAGCTTGTGAGAATCGAGCCTGGTGTCCTAGAGGGCTTAACCAATTTGGAAGAGTTATATCTGAAGGGAAGCTTTGATCGATGGATGGGTGAGGATGAAATACCATTGGAATCTCGTAATGCTAGGCTTGTCGAGTTGAAGAGCTTGACAAAGCTAACCGCTCTGGAAATATCGATCCCTAATCCCACTGTACTCTTGGAGGCTGGCGACCTGCCATTTGGGAACCTGAATAGATTTTGGATCAACATAGGAATTGATTACTGGAGGGAATTTGAAGGTTTGAGAACGATGAAGCTCAAATTAAAAGGGTGTGATAGTATTCTTTCAAAAGAATGGGTTCAAAAAACTCTACATAAGACTCAATACTTGCATTTGGATGGGTTGGGAGAGTCCAAGGAGAATGTTCACGCGTTGTGCAGTGCTCACGAGTTGTGCACCCAAGGATTTCCACAACTGAAGCATCTCGACATTCAGAACAGCCCCTCAATCGAGTATATTGCCAGTTCATCCGGTGGCATCCCTCTTACTGCTTTTACGAGATTAGAGTCTTTACACGTTGAAAAGCTTATTAATCTGGAGAAGATATGCCATGAACCTGTTGCCCCAGAGTGCTTAAGCAAATTGAAAGACGTGAAAATTAGATTATGCAACCGATTGAAATACTTGTGGTGCCTTTCACAGATGCAAAGATTTGTACATCTGGAAGAGATTGAAGTATGGCTCTGTCAATCAATGCAAGCCATTATCATAGACAATGCAAGAGAAGATATAGTTGAGTTGCCTAATGTACGCCGTCTAGATTTGCAATGGCTACCAAGAATGACTAGCTTTTGCATCGGAGCTGAAATCACATTAGAGGGTGCTCCAATTCAGGTAACTACTTCATTTTCTCCTAGTGTCGATGTATCTTTTTAAAAGAGTATAGGTTTCATTTATTCTTAACCTTGCAAAAAGCTACCAAGATCATACTGTTATTGGGGGATTTAGGGTAAGGTGATATGGTGTTCACCGAACATATAGCGTATAGCATTAACCATTGACTATTTGTAAATTTTGATGTTTGAATAACAAATAAAAAAATCCTCTAAAGAAACCCTAGAGCCCACATTTTGATTCACAATCAATTATAGCTAGAGGGAAGCCTCGTCGTACAAACGACTGATTGTTTTCTCTTTCAATTTTAGATAATTGCACTAATTGCTCAGGCTCTGACATGGTTTTCTATTATGATTAATTTATTACTTTAACTGAAGACTAATTCTTGTTAAAGAATGTTCTCCTAGAAAATGAATTGCGTTCTTGTCCTTGGTTATGCTGAAAACGCAGTTTGACAAAATGATCTATGATTTTTATTAATGACTGAATAACTAGCGAAAAAATTTATAAACGATTACTGAAAACACTCTTATAGATCCTTAATAGAAACCGCAAAGCCCTTGCTGAGTTTCATTTTTGCACTTTGTTAGGTTTCATTCCCTCGTTTGGAATTCCTGGCGATGGAGGGACTCCTCGACCTGGAAAAGGTACTCTACAGTCGACCTCAATTGCAATTCACCAATCTAAAATACATAGTGATATCGAGCTCCGCATCATCCTCGTCGAGTATTTTGAAATCAGATTGGGTACTGAAGCTGCCGAATTTGGTGTCATTGTTCATTAGCCGTTGTTCTCCATCAACGAAAGTAGTTTTCGACCTGGAGGAGCTAAAAGTCCCAGAACGTGCTGAGATTCTCCCTCAGTTAACTCAGATGTCATTAGGGTTTTTACGAGACTTGCAGCGCATATGGAAACGGAATGTACAATTACAAGGATTATCGGTATTTCGAAACCTAAAGAAACTCAATGTCATCTGTGCGGGGCTGACATTTCTCTTTCCGCTGCCTGTGGCTAAATGTCTTAGAGAAATTACAGATATTAAAGTGGAAATTTGTCAAAATATGGAGGCGGTGATTGTGGATGAGGAAGGAAGAGATGGAGGGATAGATGATATAATAGAGTTCCCGAAACTGGAACGACTGCATATATATGATTGTCCCACGGAGAAATTCTTCTCATGTCTTGGTGGAAAGAAAGAGTTAGTTACCACTACTTTAGATTCACAAAATGCTTATTTCGACTCTTTCTTTGATCGAAAGGTACGCATCCATTCTCTTCAGATTTGTACCATAATAGCTACAGGCATGCTCTTTACAGTAAAAATAATAATATCTTTCTGAGAATTTTTATTTCCTTAGTTTTGCTAGTTAAAACATGTTCATAAATCACAACTACATCCATCAGAATAAAGCCTTTAGTAAAAATTCATTCTTCCACCACATCAGATAGATCATCAAGATCAGGCTAAATTGTTAAATTTTTCATAGTTATGATTTGACACATAACTCTTACGAGCAGGTTAGTTTACCAAGCTTGGAGCAGCTATATTTTCACTCGATGAGATCTATCAAAAGGATATGGCACGGTGAACTCCCCAGAAGTTCCTTCAGCAAATTAGCCACCCTCATCCTTGCAAATTGCTCTGAGCTACTCAATGTCTTCCCTTCAACAATCATAGGGAGATTGCACAACCTGAAAAGGGTCAAAGTTTCAAACTGTCCCTCCCTGGAATCGTTATTTGATTGTGGGTCCCTTGATTCAAATACGGAACAAGAAATTGTATTGCTCCCCAAATTGGAAGTATTGATGGTATATGGAGTAGAAAAGCTGAGACACGTGGTGAAGAGCGACTCCCAAACAGTTTTGGATTTTCCTCGTCTAACAAATGTCAATTGTGAACAGATGAAGGAAGTGGATCCCAAGGAAGAAGGTAGTCGATCAAATGGAGTGGTGATGAGTTTCCCTTCCTTAACAGATATAACTATTCTGAGGTGTCGTAATTTGGAGCTTTTAATTCGAGTCCCACAAGTGTCGACAGGAAGTTAGATAAGACGGCCGAAGGAAATGATGAATCCCACAATCGTAGTTCAATGAAATGGTTTGCTCTTTGCCTTACTGTGGTCATCCGTATTCTTGCATTATCATGTTTTAGAACGAACAATTTAATAATTTGCTACTATCCTCCTCTCTCACATTAATCCTTGTGCAGGTTAAACTTCCCAATATACGAAGTCTACGAATTGGAGGCACTCGGTGCAAAGAGCTATGGAACAATCAAATTCCTAACGATTCATTTTGCAAATTGGAATCTCTTAAATTGGAGCACTTGCAACAATCTCCAATGTGTTGCCCCATCCTATAGGTGGAAGAGGCTGCAGCACTGTCTCAAGATCCTAAAAGTGAGTTCCTGTCATTCGATCAAGATCATATATGAAAGTGATGGGACATATACAAATAGTGGTAAATTGAGGAGCCTTTATTTGTATCGTCTTCAAAACTTGAGGCACATTTGGCAGTATGACGGTCTCCCAGACATCCCGTTTCCAAACTTGAGATTCATAGAGGCTCGGAGGTGCTCATGTTTGGAAATGCTTTTTAACTTTCTCGGCAAAGTTTCTCGGGAAAATTGAAGAGCTGGTGGTAGGATCGCGTGAAGATATGGAACTAATTGCTGGCCGTGAAGAATGTGAGGAAGACAATCACCTTCTCCGAATTAATGGCTCGTTGACTTTACAATCTGCCGAAATTCAGGAGATTCTTACCTGAGAAATACTGTGCGGAATTTCCATCCTTAAAAGTCTTCAGAAGAATAAGGTGTGGAACAGAGCCGGACCAAAGCTTTGGGGAAAGCGAGGAGGAAAGCGAGGGGGATGAGGGAAAGACTAAGTTTTATGAAGTGGACCCATAAAGTTTGTGACTATTGCAAGATTATTATTACTGCATTCTCTTCTGCGCTTCCCACGAAGTTTGTTACTATTTCCTTCACTACTCATTGCTTTGGTTTGTCTCCCAGGCTATAATGATGAGGGACCATACATTGTAGGGTTGTAGATAAATTCTGTCGTCATAATATCTAATCTCTTAAATGAGTAAAAACAATCACTTTCAAGTGATATTAAGAAAATATTTGCGCTATTATATTAAGCGTGCTTAAAGAAAGATTTGAAATTCTCCATATTTAAAAGAGTTTCATGAGTTCATATGAGAGAAAAATTTGAGGTACTTAGCAATTTTGTTTTTTTTTACTCCTTTAGCCAAATGTTGGCCTTGACAATGCTGAAAGCCCAAGACAGGTCCTTACCATTTTCGGAACACTGGGGATTAATGTTAAAAATTCTTTTAAAATTGCCCCGACAAGTTTTTTCATATTCCATTGTTGCCCTTGCCTGGGCACTATTCATATTGGGTTGCTTATGAAGCTTTGCCAAGGGCCTGCGCAAGGCGGCTTGGTACGCAACGAGCCAGATCGCGACCCCAAGCAAGCACCACCGATGCCAAAGTCCTTTACATTTTCATTGAGGCTTTCCCTAAATGCTCAATCAAATGCAGCAGAAGCACAAATTTCAAGCAAAGCCAAAGAAACTTCTGCCGGAATAAAGAGAGAACCACAATAGACAACTGCTTGCGCAACAGCACCGACCTCATCACAATTCACAAAAGTTCGTTCGTTCGAATACCACCATCATCCGTGCCAGGAGAAAAAAATACACCCCATTCTGTATTATAGTTTCCTGACTGCATTCTGAACAATGGATAATAAATGAAGTCCCCTCAAGAAATATCATCAAACAGTAAGGATATTCAAAATGAAGGCACTGGGACGTGAAACGACCTTAACAAAGAGGCACATTTTTGCAGGCAAATCAACGGACACCACAGTTTTGAGGTAATGAACTAAAGAGAAGTGTTTCCAAGCTAACGTACCTTCTGATCTCTGTCATCGCTAACATATAGACCACCAACGAAAGTCCCAAAGAACTCAAAATCGTAAGTTCAACGACGGAGAGACCGCGAAGTACCCAACCTCTAAAACAGCATCGCAGTCAACACGAAGTCAAATTCATCCGATGAAATTCCCAGAGCCACAACAAGTACCTCCCGAGGAATATGAAGCCGTTCAAGAGAAAACACTGTCCGGTCCTGATCGAGAGCTTTTTCGGCCTATCAAAGCGCGAATTCAACAAACAAACATAGGAAAAAAGAACCGCTCAGTCAAAAATTCGCCCATAATTTCCCGGAAAGAAAACACGAATCGAGAAGCACCAAAGCTAGCAAGAGCCACGACGAGCTAAAGACGAAGACAGGGAAGAGTATTTGAGGCAAAGGGAGACGCCTCTGTGAAGGCAACCCGCGTCCGTGAATCCGGTAATTCTGCTAATCCAAGCCATTTTTCTAAATTGTTTATATGGATTCATAAAACAAGTGCTAGCAGGGTGATATGTGATCCGCAACTTCTTTTGCCATCCATTCAGGTAAGATCTGGGATCCAACTTCTCTGCTGCATATTTGACACATAGTCATCTACTAACGACTAATCTGCACAATTGCAGGGGGGATCTATATGCCAAGGCAATGTTTCATACTATTTCATCTTTCAAGGACAACGCCCCAACTAACGAAGAGATCTTGGCGGAATTGCCACATATGAAATTAAGCATAATTTTGCAAAGAAATAACCCACTTGTTTCTTGAGAAGAGATCGGATTCTAATTATAAACAAGCAGGGGAAGGATGACATACTACTGAGCCTACAACTGAACTCTCACAGAAATCTCAAACAAACAACACTACCAGAGAAAAATACACATAAAACTAACTAGTGTAACGAGGGCAATACCATATAGCGCTCAAAATGAAGCTAAAAATGTACAATGGGTAGAACCAGAAAACCTGGAAAAAGAGAAAAAAAAATATCCAGGTGAAAATTCATCAATCCGTGAGGGACTATAAGATTTTTCATGGACACAAAACATTAACTTATATTTCATGAACACAAAATATTAGCTCTCTCATATTGAAATCTACCAGTCATTCTTTGAGTTTCTGTGAACCTGATGTGAATGCACCTCTCTTAAATTCTTATCTTGAGCTTTTTTTTTTTCTTTTGACATAAAGGCTACAGCATTCAAATCACCAATAGTACTCTTTCAATTGAGCAATTTCAGGGGTCAGTAGAGTACTTTCCATGACCTACGTATCTCTCGAGGCTATTTCCAAGCTTAAGTACCTACATATCAAACAAAATTATAATACCTATAATTTGTTTCTTCCCTAGTCCAAAATCAATCAATACTCAACATTTAAAATGTGATTGACTCTAGTGCCAATCTAGGAAGAAATCAAAAGTTAAGCAACATACAAGTACAACAAACTATGGAATACAGCTATTGGATGGTTGGGAGCTCAGCATTGAAGGTACTATATGATTGATCGCCTACGAACTTGTACAGAAGAAAAGTTTTATCAATTGCCTCTTCCATCTCTTGATCACCAACAGAAGAGAAATCGTGAGGGCGTCTACGCATCTGGAAAGCCCCACATGCATTGTCAACGACCAATTGCCATTTTATGTTGTTGGTCTACAGACAACTCTACAGAGAAATTGTGTTATTTTGTTCCTTTATTTCCTTGCGCGACCTACTTTGCTTCTTCTTCTTAAAACTCTTATTTAGTTGCACACAATTCTCTTGATCGTCTCACGTTTAACAAAACTCTTTTTTGGACAATTTTCTTGACCCAAGATGTTGTATTACTTCTATGAATTTCAACTTTACAATCCTATAAAATCCCACAGTTGGCTTGCATTCACACTACTAAAGATCGAACGTACAAAGACAAGGTAAACTTATTTGGCAAACCTTGGAAGCATCTCACTTGGAAGATCAAGGTTCCATCGCGCGTTCTCAGCCTTTGCAAGTTCATATGCTGTAAAATGCTTTGACATGAACTCAACTTTGTAAAATCATAGTCAATTCCAAGCAGGTCCCTTTATTAGTCCTAAGAGATCCGAATAGAACCACACTGTCTTAAATGCGGCTCATACATTTCTAAAACCAATGCTGCTCTTGAAGCTTCTTCGTTATTGTAGCAAAATTACTGAGTCAGATCTCACACCAAAATTTAATTAAAAAGAAAACAGAAGAAATCTAAAAAAAAAGCACACGACTTGCAATTTCCTTCTACTTGGAGACACCACCTCCTTTTTTCTTTTTCTTTTTTTGCACTCACGGGCAAGAAGACTGGATAAAAACCTTTAAAAAGGAAGAGAGAGAAGCGGTGGTTGGCAAAGTTACCTTCCATAGTGCACGAAGAAGTGGTGTGCGCATGAGAAAAGGGGCTCCATGGGGAGGTTAATAGTGAGCCAATGATAGTGCCCCGATATTGTGGAGGACGATGAGGTTGGCTTTATTAACCTTCACCTTCTCGGTGCTAGGGGTAGGAAGGCGGGGAAAGAAGATAATGGCCGGCTAGAGAGAAACAAAGAGACGACGATGATGTTGCAAGAGCTAAAGAACGTCAAAGACTTGAGAAAGAAGAAGGAAAATGAGACCCGCAAGGGAAAAAAGAAGAAATAAAATAGAAAAGAGTTGATAAAAATACAATAAAGGAATCACTTTTGTCGAATTGTAATTCAAGTGATGTTTTTCATACAAAGGATAATATCATCAAAACATTAAAATAAGAGTGCCAAAGTCAAATGAGGAGTAAAAAAAAAAAAAAAGCCTCCCTATTCGATATTTGGGGTAAACAATATATTCGGATATGTCTAGATTAAGTCAAATGAATGTCTATCTTACTAAATTGTGTTTGACCAATTATGGCAAGGCACAAAAATTGCCAGGGGATTATTCGTCGTATCATACGCAAAAGTTCTCGTTCACATGTGTCGGGTAAGACTCAATTCACATAGCCGTAGCCCCCATCATATAATTTTAAACCTATTTTTGCAATTTAGTTATGCACGGACCTTACAGGATAGCAGACTGAACTCACGTAGTTTTAACTAATCAAAAAAAAAAAAAAAAAGGAAAGAATGGTGCCCGTGCTACGCACAGATCCTTCAAAATAGTCCTCGGATTGCAAGAAAATTTTGGTCTCCAATTGGAGAATACTTCTCATCAAGGACACCGAATCATAATTTTGGCCGGCGGTCAAGCTCGACAACATGCGAAATTCGACTATTTATAGCAAAGCCCGACAACCAACAGAGGAGTTCGGCTATGGGAACAAAGCCTAGATGCTAATGACGGTGGCTGATGACGGTGGCGGCAGCGATGGGGCGACGGATTGGTAGTGGAATTGAGTGATGCAATTATCAAAATTTTGTCAAAATCCGAAATGGTACAATCCTAGGTTTAGTTGAGTAATCTGTCTCACTCCTCAATTTAGGATTCTATTTCACAGAATCCGAAATCGGTATCCTTATTTTTCTCAAGCATGACTAGTACCATGACCAAATGAACTCCGCTTCCATCATCTCTTCCAAATTGATATTCTATGAGATTAGTGGAATCAAAATCATTTTGTCCGCAGAATTGGATTTAGAAATGAACCAACGGGACGCATACACCGGGAGAGCGGGACATTGCCACGGGAATTTTTTTTTTTGTTTTTTAGGTCGAAAAACATGTACTCCACTCATTCGATTGAAACAGAAATAAAAATCGTTCTAAGAATGCACAAAGTAAATCCAAAGTCGGTGATGGGGTTTAACCATCAGTTAGCATGGGAGTCAATACACCTCTATCGCCTTCCAAAAAAAAAAAAAATCATCACACGTCATTGGCATCTCTCCCGAAGCGTCTGCCATCGCCGATGGACTCTTCTTCTTTAGATTCTGCAACAGAATTTTTTTTCTTTGTCTTTTGCTTCTGTTTTCTTAGTCTGTTGCTATCGGCCTCTTTGCCATCACGGTCACCCGGCTCTCCAAATAGGCAGATGACTATGCCGACGGCCGAGCGGAGAGAGATCCGGTTTGGATTTGTTCCCACTATTCACCAAGCGCATCCACTCAGTACCAGCCTTCGTGAACTTACTATATAATATATTCGTACCTCTGAATTCAGGAGCAGAGCTCTCTTTTATGTGACAGCTCTACTATATCAAGTTAAGTTTGCGAAATCACATCTTACTGTGCTCATGAAAGTGAAAAAGCTGATGAAAACACAAAAACATCTACAAAAAGCATCAGAAATCTCTGATCAAATGAAGTGTTTGAAGCTAATCGGAAGTTTTTATACTATATCTCAAGCATCCTCGCAGAGGACCATCTCAATCAGCATTATAGGCATTCAAGATCACTAGTCTCTATCGCACCTCCGAGCAACACACAATGTATGAACACTGTAACCACCAAGCCTATCTAGAGACACAGCAGTGCATACAGAACAGGCCATCAATCCAGTAATTATGCTAATCAAAGCCATTGTTCCTAAGCTGTTTTACATGGAAAAGAGGAAATCAGCCCAAATAGGGATTCAGATAAACAAGTGCTAGCAAGAGTAACTGGCGCGATCCGCCAACTACGATTCCAAACCACTTCAGGGCCATTCTCTCTGTGATCCAACTTCCCTCACCTCTTTACAGTATTTCAAGACATAAGGCCTGACGACTATTCTTAAAGACACTAAGCGAAACTAGTGATCTTCTGTTCCTCAATCCAGCTCATCAGAACACTTAAAGTATAAATTATTCATGTACAACTATATGCTCCAATAGAATATTTGTCTCTATAGTTCAAATGTGTAGATCAACATCGCAGACCAATATTTCAATTTGCCCCAGGTGACGGGTAGTCTGGTAGTGACTTTAGGTCTGCCGTAACACCTTTAATTTTTTCATGCAGACTGGCTAGTGCCCTGTTAATGCCTTTAGCATCTTCAGTCTTACTTTTGCTTTGATACCAAACACATCCTAAGTCTGAAAAACAACACTGTTGACCATTACCATTTCAATCGAGCAAGTTGTCATAATTTTTTGGTTTAGCATAGAAAACTTTGTCGAATATCTTATAGTTTTGAGAGGTGAAAGCAAGTATAAATGCTTTTTAGTAATCTGATAAACACGCTCTTGACATCATACCACTTCCGCATCCAAAGCACAGTGGAATACTGCGCAACTAAATTGTTATCACAAGCCTTTCAGAGTCAGTTATAATCTCATCTTGAATACAGACGCAAAACTAGATTAAACTAAAAATGTATGCACAGTGAAAATTCCAACCAATCGATTAACATCACAATCTGCTATAAAACCATCACTTCTGTACTTACCTCTAATTCTAAAATTCATCATCATACTAAAGCTTGATACAAAACCTCTAATCTCCAATGTACTAGGCATACTCGTGCACCCCCCCCCCCAACAAAAGTAAAGTGCTCTACATCTCCGGATAACAATTCTTCTAACAGAGTCCTTTGGTCGCCGCGGACATGACCTGCCAAATTAAGAGCTAGCGGAGACTAAGTTAGCCGACCAATCACTCCCCCCCAAACAGTCAGCAGTATGTAGATCAATCTAACAACCTGAAAATAACGCGAATATAATCAATTTAAATCAGTGACCATGGCAGATTCATATACTATCTCTTATACACTTTTATGGAGCAGCCACCCTTCTATGCTATATAAGTTCAATCATGCTACTTTTAGGAAGCTGCAATTTCATGTGAACAGAAAAAAAATAAACAAATTTTAACTGGGGACTATGTGTACTAGTCAACGTCATTGCAGTTTCTGTTAGAAGCTCGTATTTAGCAAGTCCAATTGGAATAGGACTAGAGCGTTCAGCTACTCTGTGGACGATAAGCAATACCTCCATCTCATTTAAAGCATGACTTGTTCAAACCTTTTCGATTTCCTTTTTAGTTTTTTTTTTGTCTTAAATACAGTTTCTGATCTTTACGTTTTTTTCCTTTTTTATTTTTATATTTGACTATAACACTAAGTAGTGGAATATGCTGCAAAACAATTGGAAAAAACGAAGTCAGCCTCCATTTTCTATCGCTCAATCTGTTCCCGCCCACATCTCAAATTTTTTTTTTTTTTTTTTTTTTTCCGTCGGTTCTCATGATCGACTTGCACGAGCTTACGAGCTGTAGCCTTCTAATGAAGTTATACATCTGATGGTTAATTTAGCCGTACGTAAATGTGAGTATCAAGTGTCAGAGAGCTAAGCCTGTCTCTATGTCAACAACCTTGTGTTATACGGGCAAAAAAGGAGCCTGTATCGAAAAACGTGCTATTATAGGCAAATATGCACCTACATATAATACCAGTGTATAGTGAACTTTAATCAATCACCTTAATATCATCCTAAATCCACTAGCACAGCTAGATTCCTTCAGAAAGCCCACCTGCGGTCTCCCCACCGCTAGTACAACTGCAAATAAAACATGACGAGGTCATTTTAGTCGAGGCAGTTTCCAAACCCCCTCCCATTCCCTCCTCTCATCCACCCACCCCCCCCCCTCTCCCCATCGACGTACAGAGAAGGAAGAGGAACGAGAACAGATTTTTTTACTAATTGCATACGTCGTGCCCTATGCACCCTTTTCATCACCTTCGGGCCAGATCTTAGATATCAGACGTGCCCCATCAAAATAGAATTGGACTCCATACGCCCACTGAAAGACGCGTCGTCCGCTATATGAGCCGCCGTTGAGTCATAGCATTCGTCTGACTCACAGATCTTACTCGGAGATTCACGGGGCTCTCTCGAATAGGAGTTGTCGTCGACGATTTAAGAATTTAAAAAGACGCCTATTCAAAAATCCTATTCGAACGGGAAGACTGAGCAGACCCCTCCTCTCATTTAGGAGTATCTCGTGCGTTTGCCACTCGGTTTCGCTATGATTATTCTCTCGCCGCCACAATGAATTGCAGCGGCAGGCTACTCAGAGAAGTGCTCCCCCCCCCTCTCTAGTTTGTTGGGCCAGTACTCCTACGCCTACTTCGCTTCTCATGCGCCCCCCCCCCCTATGCCTAACAGTTTCCAGTATGGATCATGAAGTACATTGTTTTTTAAAAGAATAAGCACTAAGAAATACCCGTAATATTCATCGAAGAGATTGGTCCTTCACCTTCGTTATGGCTATACTTATCTTATGTATGCGACGTCCACCATAGTGGAATACTGGGGCAAGCGGAGAGCCTGGACGAAATATAGTTACTGTTACTACTGATCCCACTGCATTCGTAGATCAGTAGCAGCCGGACTGCATAGCATCATTCTAATGTCCACCAAGAAAAGCATGTCAATTTGATGTGAACGTGAAAAAAATTGGAAAGGTTAAAAGAGTCAGAACTCACTGTCCAGTATACGAAAAATCCTTGCCTCGTTGATGGGAGGAGACCTTGAATCGACCCTATAATTAAAAAAAAAACAGCAACACAAACAGCACTTTAATCTTCTATATCTTGACCACATTTGAATGCAATCATACTAAAAAGATTCAGCATTCGATCATTCTATAAGCTCCTTCACAGCACTCAGCCTCCACACTGTTTAAAATTCTTCCGGAGCCTGCCATTGACCCAATTGAGAGATACTTGACTTCCGCGCCTATTACTTTTGATTCCACACGCTTCATGGTTGCACGAGCCCCAAGAAGATGCCATGGCGACAATTGCACTATAATGACGGATACTGACCAATATACGGAAGTGAAACTTAAGGACGACATAAACAAAAACGCAATCGAAATCAACGGCAGTGAACTCTTCTGGTGCATGATATACGCCTTACTTCATGCGACTCCAGCCTGGCTAAGTTTACTCAAGTCATCCCGCCTCAGATTGCAGCGCTTCACATCTTGGAGTCAATGGACATTCGAGCCGCTTCCACGCCTTCTGTTAGTCTCATCTAATCCCATAACAAGCCAATTCAGTGAATTTTGAATTAGGTCGAGGACCGAATGAAGTAAAGCAATGAGTAGAAACGCGCAGTTGCTAAGTGATACCATATGTGGCAGGCTCAGCGTGGGCACAACGTTGGTCGACAAAATCACCAGTGGTCAAGATCATGATCAGAGCTGCATTGAGAACAGATGCCATTGCAGAAACAGAGCCATTTGCAGAATAGAGCTCTTGGAAAAGAGAAAGTGAGGAGTCCTGTGCATGTATGATGTCACGAATTCTCCTCTTATATAGCTACCAAATATTACTAGAAAGATGAGTAGAAAATAGAGACTTGATTCTGCAGTTACCTCCGGCGGAAGAATTGAGTGCTAAGCATAAGGGTAAGTGGAGAAGGGATATATTACCTTCCTCCCCCCGTAGCACTCGGTAGCCCTGCCACATGAAAGCGAATTCACATCGACGTCAGGGCTATAGGCTTCATTGTTATCTTCGCTACCTAGTTACTATACAGTGTAGACATTCATCTTTGAGATTACGCGTGACAAGAGGCATCAGATGAGTATAGAGACACACATTTGCACAGATCATCCGTAGAGCGATGAGCAAAGAGCCTATGACTACTACGCATCCAATGTAGATGTTAATTTTGTATCACAAAGTCTTGTCCAGATTGCAAAAGATAAAGCCATCGACTGAGCCACTATACCAAGCATCTTTTCCATTTTCCAAACAGATTGTATTCAAAGAGCATCGACTGGAGCTCAGATCTGAGTTAATATCTGGTACGGAGAAGTGATGTCTCATGCATGAGTCGAATATGGAAAGAGAATACGTGTCTGCACTTGAAGCAATGAGTCAAATTAGGCTTTATGTAGTGCATTTGATTTCCTTTGACCGTCAAATTTGTATCTTTTCTCTAATCACATCCAGTTAGCGATCCAGATATTTCCTCACCCTCTTTTTTTTTTTTTTTTGTAGCTTTTGTGGCGGGTTAGTGAGCGCATTTCTCCATGTGAGCACTCAATCTTGCTACACTTTCCTTTGTCCTAATATATATGGCATAAATTACTCTACACACCTGGATTTTGAAAATGTCGCAGTAGCCATTGCTAGAATACCTTTGATCGTAAAATGTAGGATTGTTACTAGATAGTCGATACACAGGGACAATGTTATACAGTGCCGTTCCATCATACTTTGCCTGCGGAATTATCCCCGCTACTTTTGTTGGTTCAAATGGATCCATGCCTACATTTTGAAATGTCCACCATTGGCTATCTCTTATCTAGTCGCTGCTTCAATGTCAAGTTGGACACGACAGCCGGCAGCCGCATGTCGTGCGTGAACACTCTTAAACAGTACGATGATCTTATGGAAAGAAGCTAAAGTAGAGTAAAATTTGAATTTTAAGAAAAAAGAAGGATATCTCATCCAAGATAGAAAAAATCAACATGTTGATTATTCGACCACTAGATACATCTGAGCATTAGATGTGCAAGACACTGAGATGTAGACATTTTGGGGGTCTAGTACATGTGTTTTTCCCCCTAATTTTTATGGCATGTGAGGGACATCATCAAACAAAGGTAGCATCAGTCTAATTGTGCTTTCATATAGTAATTAAGGAGCATTCCAAGTTGTGTCAATACCCATTCTGCACTGCCTGCCATTTTCAACTCTCTTTCATTTTGAGCGTAGACAGTGCTTTCCGACTAGCCTATATTGGTAATACTCCTTTACAAAATTGAACTGTTCTTTATTGGCGTACGACAGTGTAGTGGACTTTCTTTCTCTACGCGAAACTCTATACGAAGCTTCCAAGGAAACCCATTTCTCAGCGATGCGGATGGCTAAAGGTGGGGCGGACTAGTAAACTCAAGAAATACAATTCTTGACAAAAATTTTCAAAGAGAAGAAGGAAAAAACCACATAAGATTTTTTGAAGAGAATGAAGCCTACGAGGGAGTTAGCAAAACTCAGAATGATCGTGTGTGATACTGACCAAGTATTTGTTTGGGAAAAAGGAATTGCACAGAATTTGAAAGTAAGCCCTCTTAATGGTCTCTGGACGGGCTAATTCGTTTCTGATTTGAATGCTAAAGGCAATCAGCTCACGTGCCAAAGAACGCTAAAAAACAAGTCACACCAGATACCCCCACTGCAAAGTGAAATGCTGCGTGTTGATTACACCTTGACTGGCTATGATAAAATCATTGGTGGAATAGTTATCCGAGAATGTAGCCTTTAAAGAGTCCCCGTGAGCGTCTGACAGAAGTCACTAGCTTTTCCTGTTGTCTTTAGAAAAGCGTAGGCCATCCTTGATACGTGAAAAGGAGGCGAGGGAGTTGAGTCAGTTGTAGCGTAGTAGCTATCGTCAATTGTCATTCTTCCCCTATTGTTTATAATCAGATGCTGCCCTCCTTCGATAGCAAATTCCCTTATGGGGCTGCTACAGCGATCGCCCTTATTAAACTTGCTAAGTTAATTTCTTTTGTGTGTCATTTATAGGTGGTCCTAAGCCTTAATAAAAGAACATGCGACGAACATAGTGAGCTTGTCAGCTGGTGATTAGGCCAAGCCCATGGAGCA
>JAGVVM010011815.1:0-11937 GCA_019149425.1 Psidium friedrichsthalianum
AACCATCAAACCCCAGAAAGGGAAGGCCAAGCCAAGGCCGAGCCACCCATTGGAGGTTCTTTATTTACTACCCTTTACTTCCTGCAATTTAATTTTCACACCATCAAACCCCAGAATGGGTTGGCCATGCCACGCATTGGAGGTCCTTTATTTACTGCACTTTACTTTCTATAGTTTAATTTATGTATCATCAAACCCCAGAATGAGTAGGCCGAGCCACCTACTGGAGGTCGTAACACTGCACAGAAGTCGTTAGCTCACTCCCTCTTTCGGCTTTAGGAAATTTTTAATGCTTTGAACATACCAAAAAAAATGTCATTCATATGCATTCCATTTAAAAAATGAAAATACAAAAAGAGAACACCCCACTAGAGCCTTAGGAGTAAACCAAGTCTGAATTACCAAAATTAGGATATCCATGGAATTAAGCTACCGAAAGGACATTAGTTTTAATTAACTGGTGTAACCAAGTCCCCGAACTCACAATCTCTGATTCGTAGAAGTAATTTAGTTCTCCCGCTAATTTACTTAGGTTCCTAATCGACCTACCAAAAATGATTAGTGGCGACTCCAAATTCTAAAATCATTAGAGCAAAAACCAAATTGCGATTCGATAGGGCTTGGGAGGGTCCGTATTAGGTTAATCAATTCAATTAATCTGATAATTTGTTAACTTGGGAATTTTCCACAACTTGAAAATTTTTAGGGTCGCGACAGCTTGGCGACTCCACTGGGGACCGGAAGTTTTGAATTTTCGAAAAAAGAAGGCACCAACTGGAGTACTTGAATTTTTTCAGAATTTTAAAAGCGTTAGTGAACTTAGGCCAATGAAAATTTCATAGATATCTCGCTTTTGGCGATCTTCTTTGAAACTCATTCTATATGTATTAAATGATTTTGCAGAATGGGAGTTATAAGAAGTGGAGTGAGTGTTGACATGTCTTGTGCAGGATTGGAGTTTAGGTTGATTATTTATTTCCCGCAATATAGAAGCGTTGTTTTGATACCAATTGCTGTGCATGTCTTGCATATTCTGAGGATCAAGACACTTGCACACACAAGCGTCTAAACCCAAGTCGCGAAACATTTTTCCTAAGTAGCCATAGATAGGGATCGATATGCAAAGCTCTTACGTTTGATGCGCTTGGGTTGACCATATTTGATCCCACTCATCATCTGAATTGACAATTCTTTCCACTTGATGTTTGATTGCACTTGTGGGTAAAGTTGTCGACTCAGATAGTGGGAGCCTTTTTAAGTCCATACCTATTTCTCCTTTTTATTTTCTAGAGTCCACTCCTCACTTGTCTCATGCGCATGTGAATTGGACGGTTGGTATACCTAAAACCAAAAAAAAAAGTCTGGTTAGTGAAGTTTTCTTACCTTGAGCTTGTAACTAGTTCTGTATATTTTAAGTGCTGCATACCATGCATATCATGCATCACATCATAGGAAAATCAT
This sequence comes from Psidium friedrichsthalianum, assembly GCA_019149425.1. Classification (NCBI taxonomy): domain Eukaryota; kingdom Viridiplantae; phylum Streptophyta; class Magnoliopsida; order Myrtales; family Myrtaceae; genus Psidium; species Psidium friedrichsthalianum. The sequence goes on from JAGVVM010011815.1 coordinate 1,462, forward strand.
CATTTGGATGATTGGTTTGAAAGCCATTTTTAGGATAGAAATAGAGTTTCCCCAAGTCATATTGTAATTCTTGAGACGACCACGAGGAAGCAATGGAGCATTCCATGCCGCAACACCAATATTGAGTCATGACGATTCGTCTGTAGGAGGGAGCTCCAAGATAGATGAATACATATGTTGACTTCGACCAGACGACTTATGATCTGACTTGGGGCACCCTCAATAGTTGCCGCACCCATCTACTTTAGGTCTTTACTCTAGAATTGCAGATATTGTATTTCCGCATCCTCTCTCGTCCCCTCTAGACTTGATATATTAGGAATTTTTTGGGATGTATCCGCATATTTTTTAACACCTTTTTGAGGTTTTTAGTAGATTGGTGTGGTAATGGCTTTCATTCCAATCATTGAGTGATTCTAGCCAATTGCATAATTTCCTTCGGAAGAAATCTGGATTAAAACTCCCTAGTTGACTTTTTTTGGTCAAATAGGAGTGTTTAACCCTTATTTCACCGATAGAAAATATGGAATTGGGCTAGTGCATTTGCATCGCATACCCATTCATTTTGCATTATAACCCATGGTAATTAATTTTAGCACATTCTTGCATATTCAAACATAGATGGGGAAATCGGATATCAAAGTCATCCCAGTCCCACGCATGGAGCTCACAGCATGGTGGAGCCGCCTCAACCTAAACAACCAGGCCTACGTCGAAGAACGCTTGGGGTGTTTAGTAGATCTACCAACCCGCTCTCATTCAGGCATTGGCGAGGTTTTGGGATTCAAAGACTCTGACCTTTGACTTCCGAGGACAGGAGATTACACCCACCCTGGAGGAGTATACGGCCATCATTGGAGTGGAATTTGATGACCACATTGTACAACCACTATTGGGGAAGGATTCCACCCTAGCTTTATCCAAATTCCTTCACCTAAAAATCACCGAGATCGAGAGAATTCTCAAATCCAACTCTGGTAAGTTTACCCTCTCATTTCTCTACAACCACTACTCATCACTCCCAATCGAAGCTGGTCTTAAACCGGCTAAAATCTTCATCCTGGCTTTTTTCGCATTCGTCCTATACCCAACTTCTGGGACCACATTCGATCCTTCCATAGTCCATGTCGCCAAACAAGCATGTTATCACTGAAACTACTCCTGCATGATTTTAGCTGAGACTTTCCTTTCCTTGAGTTGTTTTCAATTCACCCAAAGGGGTACTTTCCAAGCCTCAAATGGCCTTCTCTATATGTGGTTCACTTCACACATCAAGACCTTCAACCTACGCGTCAGATGTTATGAAATTAGTCAACATATCCACCCATTGGGATCCTTCCTGAAGCATCAATCCTCTGTTGACAAACTGTCCTTCAAAGATTGGATGAAACTACTAGGAAACTTAGAGCCAAAACAGCTTCACTAGCGACTAACTTGGCCCAGGATCTTAGAAGCCCGTATCACGGGAATAGATGGGAACTCTATCCCCTTACTAGGCAGCACAGGTGGAACTGCCTATCATCCTATCAGGGTAGTAAGACAGTTCGGTATGTTACAGGAAGTCCCGCTAGCAGCTTGTCCCGACATTTTCGCCTTCGATTTGCCCCAAGGCGAGCTTACTAAGGAGATTAAGACACTGTACCAGGCCAAGATCGATCTCATTGTCCATGCCTTAAGGAACTCTCCACTATAGGATATGGAACGGCTGGATTATCTAGACGAGGAGATGAACATCCATCGAACATCCAAGGAATATATCAAGATGTTCATGAATTATCGACAGGCTATAGTGGAGCCATACGTACATGATTACATCGTCCCGCACCCGCTTGGAGTGGAGCCGTACGAACCAGAAAACATAGGACCGCCGCCCGCTGAGGAAGACGAAGACCCGCATGTGCGGGACTTGAATGGATCAGGGGTCGTTGAGGATGCCTTAGCCTCCAAGCGCCTCCGAACTGCATAGACGATTTCCCCATTTAGTTTTGATGTTGACTTCAATTGTAATAAACTTATGACATTTTCATATATGATCATTCATCATGGTTTTTTTAAGTAAATAATTATCAGGGGTTATTCGTCTTCTTAATAGTATGCTCATTCACGTTTAATGAGTGGAAAGACCGTTTACATGAGGTTAAGGCTCATGATCGAGTCTTTCCTCCCATTAACCACGTATGAACATAGTATTGAGGAGGTTTTAGATTTCTGCACTTTCTCTCTCTACTCGCGGATTCTTGACTTGCTATTTTTAAATCAGGTGATATTTGTAGTCACGAGGACTCGTAATAAAACGAGGAAACTGAGAATGGAGCATGAAGAGCTGATTCCAAGAGTAGCTAATCTCGAGAACCAGATACACATGATAGCTACCATGATGGCAGAAATGAAGGCGATGATGACCGCCACGCAAGAGAAGTCCCCTAGTGTACCCGAGGCCAATCCTTTTGCAAATACTAGTACATCTACTGGCTCAAACACCAACCAGATTGCGAGTACTGAATCCAAGAAGGAAGCACCCCCTAAGAAAAGAACCACATTATCTTTCACTCCATTACCTCATCCCTTATCGAAGCTATTACCTATGCTGCTGGAAGGGCACCTAGTCGCCAAGGAACTCTCGAGACCGAATCCGCCAAGATTCCCTGGATTCAACGAGACCCAGTCGTGCGCCTATCACATGGGCGAAAAGCGGCACAACGCAGATAACTGTCTCGTGCTCAAATATAAGGTGCAGGCGCTGATAGATGGAGGAGTATTGGAGTTTGACAAAACAGAACCAAATGTGCAGCAAAATCCTCTACCGGATCATGAGAGGGTAAACGCCATATGGGATGAGAATGATATGGACGAGTTGGAATTCATGGTCGATGTTACCAAGCTGCAAGAGGTGTTAGATCTAGCCGCTACATACCCCGTCGATAGGGAAGTCTCAAGAGAGGAAAAGATGGAATGTTTGGCTAAAATGGCCGCTTCAGGGATGTCGACTGAAGCATGGTGTTCTGATTGTGATTTTGGATACATTGAAGAGGATGAGCTGATCGATGTGATAGGATCAAAGGCCCTTTTTGTAATCAAGCTGGACGAGGCAGACAAATAGGAGGACGCTGAGATTAGTTCCCTTGACCATGCGGTGATTTCCCTCGCAGAGCTTAAATTGGAGCAGAGGAAGGAGCAACATAAAGAAAGAGTTGAAAAGATCGTGATAAAGGTCCCTCCACCAGGGGATTACGATCCCAGAGCTATCCCTTGGGATTACGGTACATGTGAGATAGATGTTGTCATGAGATCTGGTAAGTGCTACCCGCCAAGAGAAGATAAACCGGAGAAGAGAGATGTGTCAAAAGAGGACACAAAGGGGGCGTTATCCATCGTGAGAACAAGTGAGTTTGAAGTAATAGAGCAGCTAAGGAAAATGCCAGCTCAGATCTCACTACTCGATCTCTTTATCAACTCAGAAAAACATAAAAATACACTGATGAAAGTGCTAAACGAGGAGCATGTACCAGAAACTATCAATGAGGTGCAGTTGGAGGATTTCGTGAGGTCTATATTGCTAAAGGACCAGATATCCTTCTTGGATGAGGACATTCCTGTAGATGGCTGGGCCCATAACAAGGCTCTATACATATCAGCGAAGAGCCACGGCAAGCAGGTCTCCCACGTGTTGATTGATAATGAGTCGGCATTCAACATATGTCCGTTGGCCACATTGAAGAGCCTGGGTGTGAATGAAGAACTCATCCATACTTCCAAGGCCACTATCACAGCCTTCGACGGTATGAGAAAAAGCGTGGTTGGGGAAATCGAGCTAGACGTCCTCATTGGACCAGTGGAGTCCTCCATCAGATTCCATGTCATGGACCTCCCGAGCTCTTTTGGATTTCTTTTGGGCAGACCGTGGATCCACACTGCAAGCGCAGTACCTTCGAGCCTGCACTAAAAAGTTCGATTTGTGGTTGACGGGAAGGTGATAACCGTGCATGGGGAGATGGATTTTCCTGCATACCAAAAGAGCGCGATCTCGTATGTGGAGCCGAAGCAGAAAGAGGAGGCTAGCTATCACTCTCTCGAGTTGGTGGCAGTCATGCACGCACCTCTTGGGATCAAAATGAAGGCTCCTGCGCCTTCCAAATATACCCTCGCACCTGGAAAAATGTTACTGGCATATGGTTTTACTCCTGGACTTGGTCTAGGAAAATACGGTCAGGGGATTCGTTTGCCGCTACATTTGGATACTAACGAGCATCAAACAGGCCTGGGATATACTAGGGGATCTAGTAAGAGTTTCATTTCTAAATGCTATTATGAATGTCGAGGCCAAGGCCAGCATAGGTGTCACGCCCCGAACCCTACGAGTTAATTCGACCATCCCTCGGCTCATACAAAAACCTGCGTGCGCCTGGCCTACGATCTGCGACGGCCCAGGATGTCCATCGCAGCCAGACGACGCCTCGGAAAATCACAACCTGCGGAAGCGAGCCTTCTATCCATACACGCATACATATAAAAAGGGGTAGCAGGACTCTATCTCGCCTGAGTAAAGAGGCTCTTTCTCTCCCTTCTCTTTAGTGCATTTCAATTTCTGTGCTTAGATTCCCGCATTGTGTTTGTGTTTTTGTGTATTTCGTTTCGCGATGTCACATTTTTCTTTCTAGAAAAACACTCTTGGATCTCCGACCGTTGGTCCAAGTAGCATATACTGTGTGGAATAACAAATTGGCCCATGGTGATACTTGATTTCAAATCTTTGAAACTTGAGGATTGATTTGCCACATGATTCTTGTTTTCCCAAAAAGACTTTAGGGGAACAAGGACGTCCGATGAGATGAAGACCAGTTCCCTTCTTTTCCTTTTATTCTTAAAAACAACTTTCAAAATGTTTTTTCGAAAATTCATGCATTTTCATTAGTCCTAGCAGGATACTAGCCATGCTTGTAACATTTCAGGCATACCATCCCCCATATGTATGACAGGTTATTATGTGACTCAGATCATGCCGATGGCTTCTCTTATGGGATTGAGGAGGAATGTGATGACGACTTTGTGATATCAGAAGGGATTGGAATAGATATGAGGAACATAAACCCTTGACGGCAGAGGACATTGTTACAATTAACTAAGGGGATTTTGAGAATCCAAAAGAAGTGAAAATCGGGAAAAGGCTTTCTTCGCCAGAAGCATCTCGGTTTATTGAACTCCTCAGAGAATATCAGGATGTGATTGCCTGATCCTATGCAGATATGCCCAATTTGGATCCAAGTATTGTCGAGCATTCGCTCCTAACAGATCTGAATGTTCCCGCTAAAAAACAAAAACTTCAACGCACGAAACCAGAATTATCTAAAAAGATCGAAGAAGATGTGATGAAACTACTTAAAGTGGGATTTATTGAGGTGATTGCCTATCCTGAATGGGTTGTCAACGTTGTCCCAATGATGAAGAAAGACGGGAAAGTCAGAGTCTGTGTAGATTATCGCGACTTGAACAAGGCAAGTCCGAAAGACGACTTTCCTCTTCCACACACTGATGTCTTGGTCAACAGTATCGCTGGTTTTGAGATGTTCTCATTTATAGATGGATTTTCTGGGTTCAATCAAATCCTCTTAAAAGAAGAAGATAAGGCCAAGACCTCGTTCATAACGCTATGGGGCACCTTTTGTTATGGGGTTATGCCTTTTGGCTTGAAAAATGCAGGAGCAACCTACCAAAGGGCCATGGTGGCTTTATTCTACAACATGATGCATAAGGAGATAGAAGTATACGTCGATGATATGATCGCGAAGTCTAAACCTAGAGATGACCACGTTCAGATATTGAGAAAATTATTTGAAAGACTCCGAAAGTATAGGTTGAAACTAAACCCCGCTAAATGCATATTTAGGGCACGATCGGGAAAGCTTCTTGGGTTCATGGTGAGCAGCCATGGAGTTGAAATCGACCCTTCTAAAGTCAAAGTGATATTAGACCTCGGAATCCCCACGACAATTAAGGAAGTGAGGAGTTTACTGGGGAGGCTAAATTACATTGCTATGTTCATTTGTCAACTCTCTGATGTTGCAAAGCCGTTCTTCAAACTGCTGAAGAAGGGAGCCAAGGTGAAATAAGATTTTAAATGTCATCAAGCACTAGAGAAGATTAAAAGATACCTCATCTCGCCACCAATTTTGGCGCCTCCCGTGCCGGGTTCTCCGCTAACCCTATATCTTACCATTAATCAAGAATCTTTAGGGGCTCTGCTAGCTCAGACACGCCCAGAAGATGGCAAGGAGCGGGCAATTTATTATCTGAGAGAGAAATTCACTCCATCAGAGATGAATTACCCCGCAGTCAAGAAGACTTGTGTCGCGCTAATATGGGTACTACATAGGTTGAGGCAGTACACCCTTCATCACCACATACAGCTGGTCACAGAGAATGACCCAATAAAGTATCTCCTAGAAAAACCAGCCTTAATTGGGAAACTGGCTAAATGGCAGGTTCTCCTATCAGAGTTCGACGTTAGGAGTTCGACTAAAAAATCTATTAAGGGACGAGTCATAGCGGATATGCTAGTAGAAAATGCCTAAGGATTCAGTGTTCCAAGCGACGAGAAGGCAAAGGATCATATTTCAAATTTGTCCGAGGATAAATGGACAATGTATTTTGATGGTGCCGTAAACCTCACAGGGTCTGGAACTGGGGCAATTCTAATATCCCCTGAGGGACAACATTATCCAGTCGCTGCAAAGCTGACATTTCCATGCACCAATAACATTTCTGAGTATGAAGCTTATATCCTAGGGTTGCAGCTAGCCCTCACTATGAAAGTAAAGAAACTGCAAGTATATGGAGACTCCATGCTAATCATCTTGCAGACCCAAGGTGAATGGAAAACTAAAGACTCTAAGCTCATCCCTTATCACAGGTTCTTAGAGGAAATGATTGAGGAGTTCGAAGAGATCGATTTTGAATACCTGCCGAGAGCCCAGAATCACTTTGTGGACGCCTTGGCTACCCTATCGTCCATGCTATAAGTGACGGAAGGCTTAGACATCGAGCTATTGAGGGTCGACATTATTAAACAACCAGCTTACTGCATGGTGATCGAAGAAGGGTTCGATGACCAACCCTGGTATCATGACATCAAGAATTACTTGTTGAAGGGAGAATATCCTCCAAAGAGCCAATGGGAGATAGAAAGTATATATTCAAGATGGTTACAAAATTCTTTCTCATTGGTCAGACGCTGTACAAGAAGTCATTGATTCGGTACTATTAAGGTGCGTAGACGCTAAAGAAGCAAACTTACTTATAAAGGAAATCCATGGAGGAGAATGCGGATCACACATAAATGGCCACCTCATCGCTAAGAAGATCATGAGACTCGGTTACTATTGGATGACCATGGAGTCAGACTGCAACAAGCACGTTAGATCTTGTCATCAGTGTCAGGTATATGGAGACAAGATCAATGCTCCCCCAAATGAACTTCATCAATTGTCTGAAGCCTGGCCATTTTCTATGTGGGGAATCGTATGATTGGGCCAATTAACCCTAGCGCTTCAAATGGGCACCGTTTTATCTTGGTAGCAATAGATTATTTCACCAAATGGATTGAGGCCAATTCGTACGCCAACGTTACAGCTAAGAGCATCGCGAAGTTTATTAAAAGAGACATCTTCGCAAGGTACGGAACACCCCAAACCATCATTACAGACAACGGCTCCAATCTAAATAACAAGGTGGTGGACGACCTGTTGGACCGATTCAAGATCAGACATATTAATTCTTCTCCTTACCGCCTACAAATGAATGGAGCTGTGAAAGCGGCGAACAAGAATATTAAGAAAATCCTGGCTAAGACTGCAGAGAATTTTCGAGATTGGCATGAGAGATTGCCGTACGCGTTAATGGCATACCGAACTTCAATTCGGACTTCGATCGGGGCAACACCTTACTCTTTGGTGTACGGTATGGAGGCCGTCTTTCCTGTGGAAGTTAAAATCCCTTCCTTACGGATATTGGCCCAAGCCGAACTTTTAGAGACCGAGTGAATCCAGCAGAGACATGAGCAGCTAAATTTGATCGATGAAAAGCGACTAAAGGCTATCTATCATGGACAGGCATATCAAAAGCGGGTAGCTAAGTCATTCAACCACAAAGTGAAACTTAGAAGCTTTACAGTCGGAGACTTAGTCGTGAATAAGACACTCCCCAATGCTCCCTACCTCGGGACAAGTTCGCACCGAATTATGAGGGTCCGTACATAGTATAGAAGGTTTTACCTAGTGGTGCTTTGATTTTCGTGAATACGGATGGAGAAGAATTGGCAAATCCTGTAAATGCAAATGCTGTCAAGAAGTACTACCCTTGAATAAGATAAGGATTTGATCAGTTCTCGTACCTCACTGGTGTCTGAGTCATATTGGGGACCACTACATGAATTCCATGCATACATGCATACACTTGCATCAACTTTTTTGTGTTGCAAGGTCCAAGAGAAATTCTCAGATGGAGGAAACAACTTGAATAACCTTATCCAGACCGGAGGATTACGAAGGAGGGAGGTCCACGAAGAAGGTTACCTGTCGGTGCACCCAGTTCGCAATCAAAGGTAAAGGTTGTATCATTCCAATTTCTTAATGCGAGAATAGACGCTGACTCCTGAAACATTTTTACTTTTCTTAAGGAGCTCTAGCCAAGGCGGGCAGGTAAGTATCCCACCCGTAGCTAGCTTTTGACCGACCCATAACAACTATGAACAACCCCATGAGCCAAAACAGCCGATTTTACAGCAGCTCAGGAGGCTGATTTCGTGAGCTTTGAGCAGCAACGGAGTATCTAGAATATGAAATAGAAATAAATTTCCAAATGAGAACGATTAGACCTGTCATGCTGGAGCAGACCGAAATCTGAGAGGCCAGCCGCGCCCAAACACGTCCCTACACACTTGAGAGAATGAGTGAAGGAAAGGCAAAATAAAAACCTATGTCCGTGAACGTAACGACTATTTGCAGTGATTACATAGATTGAAATGACGAAAGGCACGTTCATTTCTTTATCCTAAATACATAATAATCGTTTGCAAGCCCATTTGAGCCTATAAATGGAGAATTCAAAACAACCATGTCAAGGACCACCTCACATTGGGACAATTTAGAGGTTCACTGACTGATTCATTGGAGAAAGATCAAGGTCAAATTTTATTGTGCTAACTTGCATCAACCTTTCTGTGGTAACCTCAAACGGCCTCCTGCGAAGGTTTGAAACATCAAAGTGAAGGAGATCAATTCATTTCTCTATCCTACACACGTTATCCTTTGATGAGCCAATTTGAGCCTTTAAACCTTCATTTCTAAACCCAGTTGATGATCGTCTTCCTACACTGGGGCAATGCACAGGAGTTATCAACAAGAAGCAAGGTCATGAGTAAAATAATTTCTCACACTCAGTCTGAAAAGATCATTGGACTGACCAAACCAAGGTGCCTGGTGAAAGCAGGACCAGAGCCCGCTATTGAAGAAAATTCATTGTACTAAAAAAAATAAAAAAAATAAAAAATGCAATGAAAATGTCAAAAGGCAATAGGGTTGACAAAAACAAAGTGCCTAGTAAAAGCAAGGCCAAAGTCTTTCGTAGTGTCGCGACCCTCCCGAGATTTCCGGGCCTCGAGGGAGTTAATGGATTGCTAGGCCCATAGGATATTTGGGCTCAGCTCGGGCCCTCCCAGGCCCATACCAAATCGCGTCAGGGGTATTCAAGTTGAGGTCGACCTTAGTGTGGTCGGGTGACATTTGAATGGTGTGCATGCCATCGGAGTCGCCACCAATCATTTATTGGAGGGTATGACTGGAAACCCTATCAAACGATTGGGAGAGATCGTTCGATCCTACGAAAACCAGAGATCTAGATTCGGGGACTTTGTTACGTTGATATTGCCATCGACGCCCTTTCGGTACCTAAGTTGGGTGATTTTCCTAATCTAAGGAATTCATGCAGGCGAGATTGGGTGAGGTAGGCTCTAAAAAAGTCTAAAGGGTTCATGCAAATGGAAGTATTTATCCTATCAATCACAATCATATAAATAAATACGCAATCAGGGAATCAATTCAGAGAGAAATCACACCACCACCAGTCAAAACAAGCAACGGGGAGTCCTAGAAGTTGAGGAAACACACCAATTAGGTTCGAGGGTGATTTGGGTCGGTTTGGAACGATTTGGGTCAGACTGACCAGAGGGCAAAATGGTCATTCGGGAAGCTCGAAGAGTCCTAAAATGTGAGATTAGGTCAAACCACTTGGATGTGGTTTTTCCCTAATTTTCACTATTTTTGAAAAATTTTCCAAACTTTTTTTAAAGATTTTTTTGCAATTTTAGAATTTTTCTAGATTTTTTAGAATTTTTCTAGACTTTCTAAGAATTTCTAAAGATTTCCCCTATTTTTGGACATCTTTTGGAATTTTTATTATTATTTTTTTGCATCTATTATTTTT
>JAGVVM010011818.1:0-12680 GCA_019149425.1 Psidium friedrichsthalianum
AAGCAGTACTCACTGTTTGTTATGATTTGGAGGTGCATGACTGCTCTTCTTCAGAGAACTTTCATACCTTCTAGGCCCTCTCCCTCTCACACCTCTAGGTACTTGGTTCTGATTGCTACTGTTATTATCTGTGCCAACTGGACTATTGTTATCAAAAGCTCTTGCTCTGTTCCCTCTGACATATCCACGGTCAACACCCCGATTTCTACCACGACCTCGATAATTACCTCTGGAAGTCCTCCTTCTCTAGATGTCATGACAATAAAGCAAAAGGTAAGCATCAGTTCACCTAAAAAACATTCTCCTGACAACAAAGCACCACACGTGGGCAGATACCCACCTCATCATAGCGCCTTTCTTGCATGGTCATCTCTTCAAACTTGTCATGGCCCCACTTCCTTTCATCCTTTGATTCCCACAGCCTCCTACCACCAAAAGTTCGCCTAAACAAAAGGAAATGCGTGGAAGGTAAATGAGGTCTTTTCCTGAATCTTAAAACCTATTTAGACACAGAGAACACATCTAATGCAGGATAGCAATACTAGAAAAAAGTGATGCACGAAGAGATTACAAAGAGAAAACACTCATGTCTCACAACATGCACCAGCTAGACAAGCAGAAAGAACACTGGTCACTAAATTGCTCTCAACAACATCATTCTAAATCGGAAGAACGACAGCAGCAACGTAGAATCGTCTTATATATTGCCAGCTAGAAAAATATAGGGTCAATAAAGAATGATATCAGGAAAAAGATCGGTTTGTTAAGAACAAAAACAAAGTGTACAGAGTGAGGGGGTCATGTCAATCCAATATGTTCTATGCAATAATTTTAATCGGACAAAAGACTGACAAACTGCTAGATGAATTCATGAGGATGGTCAGTTGCATAGACTCCTCAGTGATATCAAAACAAAATCTGCCAGCACAGAAAACACTATGTTTTCCATATTTTTACCAATAAAGTCTAGAGACTCTGGGGCCCCTAGCAGACCCACTTGTTGAACATTGTCAAAATACCTAAGCAAACACCACTTCACCCGTAAAAAAACGCGTTCTCCGTCCTCCAAAGAAACCTAAATCTTAATCCCATAACCGCACTACAAAGTCATTGTAACAAAACTAATTTAAAAAAAACTAAATCATATCTACAACAACAAATCTACTGCCGATGTAATAGTCTCTTCACATTTCCAACCTATCTGATGTCTACCATAAAAAAGAGAGCAAATAATTCCTCCAAAGGTTCCCACATCCACAGCTCAAACACTCATAAAGAACAAATTAAGTCCTAGAAACATCCCTCCTACTAACAAGACATTCATACATAACCCACAAATGCACCTGGAAAAAAAAAACTGTCAAAGCTATACCTGCCTCATTCCACTAGCGGGTATTGCATAGTCTATCAAATCCTACTCACGAAAGCCATAAAACCAAACATTGACGACACCCAACAGTCCAATGGAACTCACCACACCGTTAACCCAAAAGAACTATTTACAAGCAGTACCTGTTGCGCCCACCTACATTGTCCCGAAATCGATCATCGTGCATGTAAAAAGCCCCAGCAGTGGGTACTGCAAAAGGCTCGTTCTCCTTCTTCTCCACCTGATCTTCTGCCTGATCCTCCCCCCACTCACCCAGAGGCTCCTCCACGGCTATCTGACCCTCACCCTTGAAATCTCGATCCACCACGTCTTTCTCCTCCTCATGCCCCATGTTGATGCCGTCATTCCTCTCCACTTCCCCAACACGTCTCTCATTCACTTTTTCTTCATCAATCACTTCTTCCGCGTCCTCATAATTGCCTTCCTCCTCTTCCTCTTCTCCATCCAATTCTTCCTCTTCCTCTAACTCGCCCTCTTCGTCGTCATAATCAGCCGCCCCACCCTCGCTTTCGGACTCCTCGGAGCGAATCACTCGAGATTCCTTCCCGCCTTCTCCCTCCAGCGCTTCTTCCTTCTCACTCTCCTCGTCGTCACTCGCAGCTCTTCGCCTCCGCATCGCCAGGGATTGCTTCGTATCCTCGGGATCGCTCTCGTATTCCACCTCATCCTCTCTCTCCGTAGCCATCAATTCGGCCTCAACCGGAACGCCACACTCAAAATCGCCAACACTAGGAAAGGGAAGGAGAGAGGGAAAAAAAAAAAATCAATAGATCGATTGAGAGCGAATGTTTCTCAACGACCACGCACCTACCAGAACAGATTGCACGCAAGTACAAGCCACTGTCGCCGAAACGGAAGTACCAAAACTGCTGAATCCCGAACCAATGAAGATCCCCAAAATCTTGGATGCCGTAGCGGCAATCGTTATTTAGGGCTCGAAATTGAATGAATCAGGGGGTGGTTGATTTTGGCTCTGCAATTGGAGAAAGGATTCGTTCTGACGAAAACCCTAGATTTTTAGAGAGAGAGAGAAGGGGAGGAGAGATTTTTGTGGATGCGCGTCACCAGATGAGCAGAAGAAAGAGAGAAGGGAGAAGGGCAGAAAGAGAGAAGGGGGTAGGAAGTGGTGGAGGGTTGGAACTTGGTTCTCCGTCAAAGTGAATTGTGGTTACTTTGAGGGGTATTTTGGGAACTTCACTAATGTTTCGGACGCTTTCTGGTTTGCGATCGCTGATTGGGTTGTCATGACACGTCGATCTGGAGTTGTTTTCCCTTTTTCAGTTTTATGCGTAAAATCTTCCGATAGAAAAACCAAGAAATCGAAATATCGGCAAATACTTTTTTTTTTACAAGCTGTAAATAATTCATAATGCGTTTTTTTTTTTGGGAGGGGGGGAGGGATTTTAGGCGACTTGCTATTTCTTCTGGTAAATCTCGACAATAATTTTTTATCATTCATGTGAAATTATGATATTGAGGTACATTTCCCCCTCTAGTGTCGTTTAATTTATTTAGTCTGTTGTTTGTGTAAAAAAAAGAGATCGAGTTCATAAAATCGCGACGGTAGATATTTTCATCCAAGCAATGATCTCTAGCTAATGCTATTTTACCGGTCCATCTACCCCTTGGTAAGTCACGTGAAGAAAATCAGCTTGAGAGTAGAACTGTGAGATTTGATAGTGAAGCATTCCTTTTCGACTGGGCATTGAAGCTCATTTAAGCAAGCGAAGTTAGACGGATAAATAATACAAATGGTCCGAAAACTTTTGCCTAATAGACAACGTAGTCCATGAACTTTAAATATATTTAATTTGGCCCTTAAACTATATGAAAGGATTTAATGTTATCTCTAAACTTGAATGAATTGAAGGACAACTTTGAATGTATTCATACAGTTCGATGACTAAATTAAACATGTACAAAAAGTTCAGAAATCGCATTAAACAAATTAAAAGTTCTTGCATATTGGACTCAAATTGCTAAATTATATTGTGCAGATTCAAAGTTTATGGACCATATTGCACATTAAACTAAAAATTTAAGGATAATTTGTGTCAATATCTCATGTAAAATCCCCTGCACCTACCTAACCTGATTAGAGTTGACAAGTTCCCCAATCCTATCATCATCTAAGGGCGCGCATGGCAACACTTCTGCTCCATAAGTTAATTTTTTATTATAAAAATGCGTTTGATAATAAGACAAAATTTCTGCTCCTAGGATAAAAATTCGTTTAACGTAAAATCTTCAACAAAAAATTATTGATACTTAACATAAAATGTATGTTATTCAAGAAAAGTGAAATGCAAATACTAACGGATTTACATATATTTTTATTATTTTATTATTTTATGCAAATGTAGACTAATTTATGGAGAAAATTCTATTAATGAATGTGATGATCGAGTTGATATATCTAGGGGTGATTGATCCCAATCCGGTCCGGTTCCCCTCAAGAACCGGGAACCGAACCGGTGGTCCCAGTTCCCAATTTGTCGGAACCGGGAACTGGACCGGACTAGACCGGATCGGACCGACAAATGGACCGGACCGAACCGGAGCAAAAAAAAAAATGTAACCCAAATTATTCTCTAATTGTTGAAATCAATAACGTTATAGGACTTCAATGTCTATATAAAATGATTTCCTAGTAGCAAAAAATAAGAGGCCCAACGAGCCAAAAGAGATTACGGACCAAATTAGGAAAAAAAATTGAAAAAAGAACCGGTCTGATCCGGGCAGTCCGGTCCGGCCCTCGGAATCGGGAACCAGACCGCCCGCGTCACCGGTCCCAATTTTAGGAACCGAGAATCGGACCGGACCTTTATAGAACCGGGAACCGGACCACGGTCCTGATCCGGTTCGGGTGGTCCAAGTTGCTCACCCCTAGATATATCCATGCTAAAAGTCAAGTAGTTTCGGTACTTTCTCACCTATGCCCTCTAGCGTAGTTTATGTCGCAATGAGCATGGTACCTTCTTCGTGCATAAACCGTTTCTACTTTAGAAATGCATATTGATACATTTAGTAAACCATACCATTGGACGAGTTGGTTTATGGTAAGCAACAATTCTACTACCATAGCTTGAAACAGTCACAATTTGTATACTATGCTTCACCTTTAAGAACCATCTACACATATATTGCATCTAAACTTCCTTGTTAAATCCATCAATCCGACAAATTGGCAAAAGAGAGGCATATTTAAGTTTTAGGTTAAATGCAGAAAATATTACTATATGACCTAGAAATGCTAGGATCTTTCCAGGGGCCCTTGCAGGACCTTAGGCAATCCACTACCGGGCACAAATGTAGCTACCATCGAGAAATTCTAGTACTTCACTAGAGAAATTCGCAAAGTTAAGAAAACTCCAAGGTCTGGATGAATAGCATTATGTCAAAATTGAATGGGCGCACCCATCCAAGACAAAAACAAGAAGAAAATTGAAATAAGGAAGAGATTTTCAATTACTAGCATCAATTATTTCCAACAATTTGGTCTAATGCTTGATAAAAACTTCAAGAGAAATTCCAAGTGAGTGCATCTAAAAATGACATTCACAAGCCATGCATAGTATTTTAAAGGATATAAAAAATATTGACAAATAGAAACATACATTCATTTTGCCTTCTCAACATCGACTTTTCTTGCTTTCAAGAATCTGAAAAATAAATTAGATGACTCGAAAAGTTCAAAGACGGCAACAACAATAGTATAATTGAGTCTTTATGGGATTGCTTGATCCACTTTAAAATATTTATGGGATGCCATATAACCAACTTGGGTCAATTGCTTGGTCTACTTTACCATGATTGTGTTCTTGTGAGATGCATTTAACCAAATCACAAAACATTTTTTTTTTTTTTTGGGTAAGGTAGTCACAAAACATTTATTTCTTATAATTCATTAAAAAAATAATATTGCTAAAAATACTTTCATGCAATACAAATTAAGTGAAAAATTATTATGCTTTCTTTAAAAATAGTTTTATTTTTTATTTAACAGTCGAAGGAGATTGACGATAACGAACAATGATTATCTATGGCGGATTGTCTCTTTCACATTTTAACTTCCAGAGAGAAGTTACTTTTTTTCACTTCTGAAAGTTACTCAAAAATAACTTCCAAAGCAAAAATTTATTTCAAAAGTAGAAAAATAAAATTACGTAACCAAATAGATTTTTGATCAAAAAATTACGTCACCAAAAAGATTTCCGCTTCAAAAGTACTTGTAGAGCAACAATTCTGCTTTAGAAGTTTCGTCATGCACACCCTAAATGGGTTCACGCTGTAAGGATCTGGGCCCACCACTCGCAAGATATTGTCCGCTTTGGAGACACAGTCCTCACGGTTTTGTTCCTCTGAGTAGAGGTAGCCACGGGCCGGTTCCTCGTCTCCCCACGCGGTTAGAGTGAGCATGGGGAGACGAGGAAGTGGGAATATTCGGAGCATCCGAGTGCCGGTGGGCTTGGGTAGGAAGAGATTTTTCAAGGTTCTGCCTGTCTAGCAGATTTCTTTTCATTTTTGCCTACCTTGCAAAATAAGAGAAATATTCCAAAATCTAAGAAATTGTGGACAATTTATATAAATCTATATACCAAAACCTGTATAGAATAAAAAGCGTTTTGAAGAAAAGCGTATTTTTATAAACAAATAAATAAATAAAAATATGTCACCGGCTTAAAGCAATCGATCTTTATCGACTCTTGATTTGATCATTAAAATTACTCATTCTATTAAGTAAACGGTGCACAAAATCATTTGTATAAAAAATAATAATTTCGAATGGCGAAAAATAACATTTTTTGAGAGAATTGAGCGGAAAAAAACTGACAAAATTGAGAGAATTGAAAGAATTTGAGAGAATTTGAGAGAATTTGATAAATGAGAAAAATGAAACAATTTGAAAAAAATTATGAGGGAAAAAATAAAAGGTGAAAATGGATATTTATTAAATATCCATTTTCACCTTTTATTTTTTCCCTCATAATTTTTTTCAAATTGTTTCATTTTTCTCATTTATCAAAATTCTCTCAAATTCTCTCAAATTCTTTCAAATTCTCTCAATTTTGTCAGTTTTTTTCCGCTCAATTCTCTCAAAAAATGTTATTTTTCGCCATTCGAAATTATTATTTTTTATACAAATGATTTTGTGCACCGTTTACTTAATAGAATGAGTAATTTTAATGATCAAATCAAGAGTCGATAAAGATCGATGCTTTAAGCCGGTGACATATTTTTATTTATTTATTTGTTTATAAAAATACGCTTTTCTTCAAAACGCTTTTATTCTATACAGGTTTTGGTATATAGATTTATATAAATTGTCCACAATTTCTTAGATTTTGGAATATTTCTCTTATTTTGCAAGGTAGGCAAAAATGAAAAGAAATCTGCTAGACAGGCAGAACCTTGAAAAATCTCTTCCTACCCAAGCCCACCGGCACTCGGATGCTCCGAATATTCCCACTTCCTCGTCTCCCCATGCTCACTCTAACCGCGTGGGGAGACGAGGAACCGGCCCGTGGCTACCTCTACTCAGAGGAACAAAACCGTGAGGACTGTGTCTCCAAAGCGGACAATATCTTGCGAGTGGTGGGCCCAGATCCTTACAGCGTGAACCCATTTAGGGTGTGCATGACGAAACTTCTAAAGCAGAATTGTTGCTCTACAAGTACTTTTGAAGCGGAAATCTTTTTGGTGACGTAATTTTTTGATCAAAAAATCTATTTGGTTACGTAATTTTATTTTTCTACTTTTGAAATAAATTTTTGCTTTGGAAGTTATTTTTGAGTAACTTTCAGAAGTGAAAAAAAGTAACTTCTCTCTGGAAGTTAAAATGTGAAAGAGGACAATCCGCCATAGATAATCATTGTTCGTTATCGTCAATCTCCTTCGACTGTTAAATAAAAAATAAAAACTATTTTTAAAGAAAGCATAATAATTTTTCACTTAATTTGTATTGCATGAAAGTATTTTAGCAATATTATTTTTTTAATGAATTATAAGAAATAAATGTTTTGTGACTACCTTACCCAAAAAAAAAAAAAAATGTTTTGTGATTTGGTTAAATGCATCTCACAAGAACACAATCATGGTAAAGTAGACCAAGCAATTGACCCAAGTTGGTTATATGGCATCCCATAAATATTTTAAAGTGGATCAAGCAATCCCATAAAGACTCAATTATACTATTGTTGTTGCCGTCTTTGAACTTTTCGAGTCATCTAATTTATTTTTCAGATTCTTGAAAGCAAGAAAAGTCGATGTTGAGAAGGCAAAATGAATGTATGTTTCTATTTGTCAATATTTTTTATATCCTTTAAAATACTATGCATGGCTTGTGAATGTCATTTTTAGATGCACTCACTTGGAATTTCTCTTGAAGTTTTTATCAAGCATTAGACCAAATTGTTGGAAATAATTGATGCTAAGTAATTGAAAATCTCTTCCTTATTTCAATTTTCTTCTGTTTTTGTCTTGGATGGGTGCGCCCATTCAATTTTTGACATAATGCTATTCATCCAGACCTTGGAGTTTTCTTAACTTTGCGAATTTCTCTAGTGAAGTACTAGAATTTCTCGATGGTAGCTACATTTGTGCCCGGTAGTGGGATTGCCTAAGGTCCTGCAAGGGCCCCTGGAAAGATCCTAGCATTTCTAGGTCATATAGTAATATTTTCTGCATTTAACCTAAAACTTAAATATGCCTCTCTTTTGCCAATTTGTCGGATTGATGGATTTAACAAGGAAGTTTAGATGCAATATATGTGTAGATGGTTCTTAAAGGTGAAGCATAGTATACAAATTGTGACTGTTTCAAGCTATGGTAGTAGAATTGTTGCTTACCATAAACCAACTCGTCCAATGGTATGGTTTACTAAATGTATCAATATGCATTTCTAAAGTAGAAACGGTTTATGCACGAAGAAGGTACCATGCTCATTGCGACATAAACTACGCTAGAGGCATAGGTGAGAAAGTACCGAAACTACTTGACTTTTAGCATGGATATATCTAGGGGGTGAGCAACTTGGACCACCCGAACCGGATCAGGACCGGTGGTCCGGTTCCCGGTTCTATAAAGGTCCGGTCCGATTCTCGGTTCCTAAAATTGGGGACCGGTGACCGGGCGGTCTGGTTCCCGATTCCGAGGGCCGGACCGGACTGCCCGGATCAGACCGGTTCTTTTTTCAATTTTTTTTCCTAATTTGGTCCGTAAATCTCTTTTGGCTCGTTGGGCCTCTTATTTTTTGCTACTAGGAAATCATTTTATATAGACATTGAAGTCCTATAACGTTATTGATTTCAACAATTAGAGAATAATTTGGGTTACATTTTTTTTTTTTGCTCCGGTTCGGTCCGGTCCATTTGTCGGTCCGATCCGGTCTAGTCCGGTCCAGTTCCCGGTTCCGACAAATTGGGAACTGGGACCACCGGTTCGGTTCCCGGTTCTGAGGGGAACCGGACCGGATTGGGAATCAATCACCCCTAGATATATCAACTCGATCATCACATTCATTAATAGAATTTTCTCCATAAATTAGTCTACATTTGCATAAAATAATAAAATAATAAAAATATATGTAAATCCGTTAGTATTTGCATTTCACTTTTCTTGAATAACATACATTTTATGTTAATATCAATAATTTTTTGTTGAAGATTTTACGTTAAACGAATTTTTATCCTAGGAGCAGAAATTTTGTCTTATTATCAAACGCATTTTTATAATAAAAAATTAACTTATGGAGCAGAAGTGTTGCCCCATGCGCGCCCTTAGATGATGATAGGATTGGGGAACTTGTCAACTCTAATCAGGTTAGGTAGGTGCAGGGGATTTTACATGAGATATTTGACACAAATTATCCTTAAATTTTAGTTTAATGTGCAATATGGTCCATAAACTTTGAATCTGCACAATATAATTTAGCAATTTGAGTCCAATATGCAAGAACTTTTAATTTGTTTAATGCGATTTCTGAACTTTTTGTACATGTTTAATTTAGTCATCGAACTGTATGAATACATTCAAAGTTGTCCTTCAATCATTCAAGTTTAGAGATAACATTAAATCCTTTCATATAGTTTAAGGGCCAAATTAAATATATTTAAAGTTCATGGACTACGTTGTCTATTAGGCAAAAGTTTTCGGACCATTTGTATTATTTATCCGTCTAACTTCGCTTGCTTAAATGAGCTTCAATGCCCAGTCGAAAAGGAATGCTTCACTATCAAATCTCACAGTTCTACTCTCAAGCTGATTTTCTTCACGTGACTTACCAAGGGGTAGATGGACCGGTAAAATAGCATTAGCTAGAGATCATTGCTTGGATGAAAATATCTACCGTCGCGATTTTATGAACTCGATCTCTTTTTTTTACACAAACAACAGACTAAATAAATTAAACGACACTAGAGGGGGAAATGTACCTCAATATCATAATTTCACATGAATGATAAAAAATTATTGTCGAGATTTACCAGAAGAAATAGCAAGTCGCCTAAAATCCCTCCCCCCCTCCCAAAAAAAAAAACGCATTATGAATTATTTACAGCTTGTAAAAAAAAAAGTATTTGCCGATATTTCGATTTCTTGGTTTTTCTATCGGAAGATTTTACGCATAAAACTGAAAAAGGGAAAACAACTCCAGATCGACGTGTCATGACAACCCAATCAGCGATCGCAAACCAGAAAGCGTCCGAAACATTAGTGAAGTTCCCAAAATACCCCTCAAAGTAACCACAATTCACTTTGACGGAGAACCAAGTTCCAACCCTCCACCACTTCCTACCCCCCTTCTCTCTTTCTGCCCTTCTCCCTTCTCTCTTTCTTCTGCTCATCTGGTGACGCGCATCCACAAAAATCTCTCCTCCCCTTCTCTCTCTCTCTAAAAATCTAGGGTTTTCGTCAGAACGAATCCTTTCTCCAATTGCAGAGCCAAAATCAACCACCCCTGATTCATTCAATTTCGAGCCCTAAATAACGATTGCCGCTACGGCATCCAAGATTTTGGGGATCTTCATTGGTTCGGGATTCAGCAGTTTTGGTACTTCCGTTTCGGCGACAGTGGCTTGTACTGCGTGCAATCTGTTCTGGTAGGTGCGTGGTCGTTGAGAAACATTCGCTCTCAATCGATCTATTGATTTTTTTTTTTCCCTCTCTCCTTCCCTTTCCTAGTGTTGGCGATTTTGAGTGTGGCGTTCCGGTTGAGGCCGAATTGATGGCTACGGAGAGAGAGGATGAGGTGGAATACGAGAGCGATCCCGAGGATACGAAGCAATCCCTGGCGATGCGGAGGCGAAGAGCTGCGAGTGACGACGAGGAGAGTGAGAAGGAAGAAGCGCTGGAGGGAGAAGGCGGGAAGGAATCTCGAGTGATTCGCTCCGAGGAGTCCGAAAGCGAGGGTGGGGCGGCTGATTATGACGACGAAGAGGGCGAGTTAGAGGAAGAGGAAGAATTGGATGGAGAAGAGGAAGAGGAGGAAGGCAATTATGAGGACGCGGAAGAAGTGATTGATGAAGAAAAAGTGAATGAGAGACGTGTTGGGGAAGTGGAGAGGAATGACGGCATCAACATGGGGCATGAGGAGGAGAAAGACGTGGTGGATCGAGATTTCAAGGGTGAGGGTCAGATAGCCGTGGAGGAGCCTCTGGGTGAGTGGGGGGAGGATCAGGCAGAAGATCAGGTGGAGAAGAAGGAGAACGAGCCTTTTGCAGTACCCACTGCTGGGGCTTTTTACATGCACGATGATCGATTTCGGGACAATGTAGGTGGGCGCAACAGGTACTGCTTGTAAATAGTTCTTTTGGGTTAACGGTGTGGTGAGTTCCATTGGACTGTTGGGTGTCGTCAATGTTTGGTTTTATGGCTTTCGTGAGTAGGATTTGATAGACTATGCAATACCCGCTAGTGGAATGAGGCAGGTATAGCTTTGACAGTTTTTTTTTTCCAGGTGCATTTGTGGGTTATGTATGAATGTCTTGTTAGTAGGAGGGATGTTCTAGGACTTAATTTGTTCTTTATGAGTGTTTGAGCTGTGGATGTGGGAACCTTTGGAGGATTATTTGCTCTCTTTTTTATGGTAGACATCAGATAGGTTGGAAATGTGAAGAGACTATTACATCGGCAGTAGATTTGTTGTTGTAGATATGATTTAGTTTTTTAAATTAGTTTTGTTACAATGACTTTGTAGTGCGGTTATGGGATTAAGATTTAGGTTTCTTTGGAGGACGGAGAACGCGTTTTTTTACGGGTGAAGTGGTGTTTGCTTAGGTATTTTGACAATGTTCAACAAGTGGGTCTGCTAGGGCCCCCAGAGTCTCTAGACTTTATTGGTAAAATATGGAAAACATAGTGTTTCTGTGCTGGCAGATTTTGTTTGATATCACTGAGGAGTCTATGCAACTGACCATCCTCATGAATTCATCTAGCAGTTTGTCAGTCTTTTGTCCGATTAAAATTATTGCATAGAACATATTGGATTGACATGACCCCCTCACTCTGTACACTTTGTTTTTGTTCTTAACAAACCGATCTTTTTCCTGATATCATTCTTTATTGACCCTATATTTTTCTAGCTGGCAATATATAAGACGATTCTACGTTGCTGCTGTCGTTCTTCCGATTTAGAATGATGTTGTTGAGAGCAATTTAGTGACCAGTGTTCTTTCTGCTTGTCTAGCTGGTGCATGTTGTGAGACATGAGTGTTTTCTCTTTGTAATCTCTTCGTGCATCACTTTTTTCTAGTATTGCTATCCTGCATTAGATGTTTCTCTGTGTCTAAATAGGTTTTAAGATTCAGGAAAAGACCTCATTTACCTTCCACGCATTTCCTTTTTGTTTAGGCGAACTTTTGGTGGTAGGAGGCTGTGGGAATCAAAGGATGAAAGGAAGTGGGGCCATGACAAGTTTGAAGAGATGACCATGCAAGAAAGGCGCTATGATGAGGTGGGTATCTGCCCACGTGTGGTGCTTTGTTGTCAGGAGAATGTTTTTTAGGTGAACTGATGCTTACTTTTGCTTTATTGTCATGACATCTAGAGAAGGAGGACTTCCAGAGGTAATTATCGAGGTCGTGGTAGAAATCGGGGTGTTGACCGTGGATATGTCAGAGGGAACAGAGCAAGAGCTTTTGATAACAATAGTCCAGTTGGCACAGATAATAACAGTAGCAATCAGAACCAAGTACCTAGAGGTGTGAGAGGGAGAGGGCCTAGAAGGTATGAAAGTTCTCTGAAGAAGAGCAGTCATGCACCTCCAAATCATAACAAACAGTGAGTACTGCTT
>JAGVVM010011820.1:0-10435 GCA_019149425.1 Psidium friedrichsthalianum
CCTCTTCTTCTCTAATAGTTCATGCATTCTTTCCTTAAGCATGTGATAATCAGTGCTGAGCGGTTAGTGGGCAGTTTGGCTTTGACAATATCAGCAGACGTTATGTATTAACTTGACTTTTTGGCTCGCTACCTAAATCAAGCTCCAAGTGAGGGTCTAGGTTTTGTAGCCTTCTGGTTGACATGATCACGTGTCGCTTCTCAGCACGGGGCCTGTCTTACGCACTAACACTGCTGTGAAGCCGGCTTGTTGCATTGACTGAGTTGTAGTATTGCATTAGCATACGTATGCAAGAGACTTACCAAATGGATATAAGAGCCGTTTATAAGCCAATCAGCCTATGATAGGAACTGAGCTAATTCTCTATTGTGTTGCGATTTTAGGGATCAAAGCTAACCGTTATAATTATGGACATATTTAATTGACGAGGCAAATGGGGCCTCAAAGATTTGAATCAAGACTCCCACTCTGATACCATGTGAGATTTTGTGGGATCACAATCCAATTATTCGAAAAGTTTTAAATTGTTAGGTAAATATGTGGTGTTAATATTTAATTACTCTAACATATTGCAACTCATGAACTTGTTTTATAATCATTTGCTTTTTTTCCCCTGCCCTTTATAATTATTTGTTCATTCCACGACTTATCTTTCTTTGTGGATCTCCCCCTTTTTATGGTTCAATTGTAGTCAGGCCCAAGTTTTGTTTTGTTTCTTTTTTCTTTTTTTTTCTTTTGTTCTTGTCTTGCTTGTTCTGCTTTACCATTTTTGTAGGTTGTTGTTTTGTAGATTGTTGCTGTCTTGAGACTTTTTTCTTCCGTCCAATTCCACTCATCTTCTTCTAGAAAAACAACATCTCTGCTCACAGTCACCTTCCCTGTTATAGGCTGAAAAATCCTATAATTTTTTGATTGCAGACTATATCCAATGAAGACTCCAGGCTCAGATTTTTTATCCAGCTTGTCCCTCTTAACCTGAGGAACATGGGTATAACACAAACTTCCAAAAACCTTCAAATTCTTCACCGAAGGTCTAACACCATACCAGGCTTCAAAAGGTGTTGACCTCTCTAAAGCCTTGTGGGAAGTCTGTTTAACAAGAACACTGCAGTATTTGCTGCCTCAGCCCAGAACTTCTTAGGTAGCATCTTCTCCTGCAACATACATCTAGCCATCTCCATAATACTTCTGTTTTTCCTTTCACTGACCCCATTCTGTTGAGGTGAATAGGGAGCAGTGAACTGCTGCACAATGCCTGCTTGCTCACAGTTTAACTTGAACTTATGAGCAGTATACTCAGAACCATTATCAGACCTGAGCATTTTGATTTTTTTTTCACTTTGATTCTCAACAAAGGTTTTGAACTTCACAAACACATCAGTAACTTCAGATTTTGTTTGCAGAAAGTAAATCCAACTCATCCTAGTCATATCATCTGTAAAAGTAATAAAATACCTGCTGCCACTAAGAGATTGCTCAGACATAGGTCCACATAAGTCTGTATGGACTAATTGCAGCTTCTCACTTGCTCTCCAGCCTCCTCCTTTGAAGGGAATTCTAGCTTGCTTACCAAGAAGACAAGTTTTGCACTGTGGAAATTCCTCCTCCAAGCTAGGCAAGTCTTCTGCCAAGCTATTTTTCTGCATAAACAGCATGCTCTTACAGTGAACATGCCCAAGTCTTTTATGCCATAGCTCTGCGTTTTTTTCTTTGCACTTCAAAGCCATTTGTTGCATCTCAAGTGGCTTGTACAGGAAGCACTTTTCCTTCATTTGCATTCTAAGCACTTCTTTGCTATCGGCATTTTCAACAAGACATTCCTTCCCTTCAAACGTCACCTTATAGCCTTTCTCAACTAATTGACCAACACTCAACAGATTCTGGTCAATTTTTGGCACGTAGAGAACATCACTGATCAACTTTACCTCCTGATTTCCTTCAACAGCCACCGTACCCTTTCCTTGTACTTCAATATACTGTCCATTGCCTACTCTGACTTTGGACCTGACTGACTTGTCTAGCCACCTGAACAGCTTTAAGTTGCCAGTCATATGATTGGTACAGCCACTATCTACCAGCCATGCATCATTCTCAACAGAAGAACTAGAATGAGAGGCTACAAACAAGTGTTCTGCCTCATTTTCATTCAGTGCTGTCTGTGCTTCTCCCGCTTGCTGGTGATTGTTCTCTTTGCAAATAGCCTCCATGTGACCAACCTTATGACATCTTCTGCACTTTGCATCAGGCCTTCTCCAGCATCTAAAAGACTGATGACTGATTCCACCACAATGTTGACAGGGCTTCTTGTTCTTCTTCCATTTTCCAGACTCACTAGAGCTCCCTTCTTTTGCTGTAAACTTAAAGTTGCATGCATTCCCTTTATTTTGAGTCCATTTCTTCCCTTTACCTCCATCTTTGAACCTCACTTTAGCTTGCAGTGCACCCTCTACAGGTTCCTCTCTTCTCATTAGTCTTCTTTGCTCCTGTGCCTGTAGGGCACTTAACAATTCTGCAAGTTTTATATCAGCTAGGTCTCTCGTATTTTCCAGAGAAGCTATGGTGGCTTCATACTTCTCTGGAAGAGACACCAAGATCTTTTGAACCAGTCTTTCATCCTTCAAGTCAGTCCCTAGGACTCTGATCTTATCAGCTATCTCAATCAGCCTATCAGAGTATTCCTTCACTGACTCAGAATCCTTCATCTGTTGTCTCTCGAACTCCCTCAAGAGGTTCAGCACCTTCATGCTCCTTACCTTCTCATCTCCTTCATATTCATCCTTTAGGAACTCCCACATTGTCTTTGCAGAATCACATCTCATGATCCTTGTAAAGATAGTTGGTGAGACAGCAGCATACAGGCAAGACTTTGCCTTGGCCTTCCTAGTGGTTTTCTCTTTATGAATCTTTATCTGATTCACCGTAGGATTGTTTGGAAGTGGATCTACCTCATAATCATTCTCCACAGCCTCCCACAGATCATGACCCTCCAAAAATGCTGTCATCTTGACAGCCCAGGCTTGATAATTCTCACCTGAAAAAACTGGAGGAGCCATTGCAGAGAATCCACTTGATCCTGCCTCCATCAGCTTCTTCTTCGCAGATTGAACGCGGTCCTTCAGCTACTTCCACTCACCTCACAGTCCCTTAAGATCCCACAACGTGCTCTGATACCACTGTTGCTTCTAAATGTTTTCAGAAGCAGAAAGTGCTTAAGTTTCTCAGCACAGTTCTCTCAAACTTATTGCACACCCAAGAGAGAGAGATTAAAGGAACAACAACTTCTCTTCATTCAACTTTAAAAAATATATATAGACCAATCCAAAAACAGAACAACTTAACTGCACACAATCGTGCAAAAACAAACTTGATTCACTACCTAAAAAATAGCTAACAAACCAAACTGCTTAACAAACTAACTTGACTAACTCAAAATCACTAAAACGACAGAGTATTATGCAGCAACAATGAGACACAGCTGAAATTTATGAAAGGAGCAATGTGGCAGTGCTTGAACCAGCCAACTTTGTAGAAGCTAAGGAGGATCAGAGGTGGATTGCAGCAATGCAAGAGGAGTTGGCAATGATTCAGAAAAATCAAACATGGGAGCTTGTTGACAGACCAACTGATAAGAATGTGATTGGGGTTAAGTGGGTGTTTAGAACAAAACTTAATCCTGATAGTTCTGTCAATAAACACAAAGCCAGACTTGTGGTGAAAGGCTATGCTCAGATATGGGGAGTAGATTATTTTGAGACTTTTGCTCCTGTCGCAAGACTTGATACAATCAGGTTACTAATAGCTGTTGCAGCAGAGAAGAGGTGGCCTATATTTCAGTTAGATGTCAAGTCTGCGTTTTTGAATGGAGAGCTCGAGGAGGAGATATTTATTGAACAACCTGAGGGCTTCGATATCAAGGGCAAGAAGAGAAGGTATACAGGTTGAGGAAAGCTCTATATGGATTGAAACGGGCTCCAAGAGCTTGGTATGGGAAAATAGACAGGTATCTACAGGATTTTGGCTTTGTAAGAAGCTTGAGTGAGTTTACTCTTTATGTCAAAAGGATGAACCACAATATTGTGATTTTGTCACTCTATGTAGATGACTTGTTGGTGACAGGAAATGATGAGGAATTGATAGAGAGGGTGAAGCAAAGTCTGTTTGCAGTTTTTGAGATGACAAACTTGGAAAGATGGCTTATTTTTTGGGTTTGGAAATCAAACAAGCATCACATGAGATCTTCATCTGCCAAACAAAATACTTGAAGGAGATTCTGAAGAAGTTTCAGATGGAAAATTGTAGAAGTGTAAGCACTCCTATGGCTGCTAAGGAGAAGCTGCAGAAGAATGATGGAACAGGTGAAGTAGACGCCTCTATGTATAGAAGCTTGATTGGATGTCTCATGTATCTTACAGCAACTAGACCTGATATTCTATTTGCTGTGAGTGTTCTATCCAGATTCATGAGTAGTCCCAGTCAGTTACATTTAGTTGCTGCAAAAAGGGTCTTGAGATATCTCAAAGGAACATTATCCTTTGGTGTAAAGTTTAGTAAAGGCCAGAAGTTTAAGTTACAAGGTTTTTCTGATAGTGACTGGGCTGGCTCGGTAGATGACATGAAGAGTACATCTGGGTACTGTTTCACGTTTGGTTCTGCTTGTTTCTCTTGGTGTTCCAAAAAGTAAGAGATTGTAGCTCAGTCCACTGCTGAAGCTGAGTTTATAGCAGCTACTGCTGCAGCAAATCAAGCTTTGTGGCTGAAAAAGATAATGAAGGATTTATGGTTGAATTCTGGTGATTGCATTGAAGTTTATATAGACAATCAGGCTGCATTAGCAATATCACGGAATCCAGTCTTCCATGGAAAAACCAAACATTTTAAGATCAAGTTATTCTTTCTGCGTGAAGTGCAACAGAATGGTGAAGTTAAACTAATTTATTGCAGATCAGAAGATCAGCTTGCAGACATGTTCACAAAGCCACTTCAATCTGGAAGATTTGAGCTGTTAAGGAAGAAAATAGGGGTTTGCAGCAGCAACTGATCCAAGGAGGAGTGTGTTGGAGCTGTGTCTCATTGCTGCTGCATAATACTCTGTCGTTTTAGTGATTTTGAGTTAGTCTAGTTAGTTTGTTAAGCAGTTTGGTTTGTTAGCTATTTTTTAGGTAGTGAATCAAGTTTGTTTTTGCACGATTGTGTGCAGTTAAGTTGTTCTGTTTTTGGATTGGTCTATATATATTTTTTTAAAGTTGAATGAAGAGAAGTTGTTGTTCCTTTAATCTCTCTCTTGGGTGTGCAATAAGTTTGAGAGAACTGTGCTGAGAAACTTAAGCACTTTCTGCTTCTGAAAACATTTAGAAGCTAACACATTTGAGGGTCGCCCGTAATTGCTTGGAAAGAAACGGAGTCATCAAAAAGTCTTTCAATGACTGGTCAATGGCGGCAAGATAGGGGGAAGCTGACTGACTGGAGGTTTTCACTTTTTAATCGGCCTATCATCATCAAGAGAGAAGTGATAGATCGATGACATTACAGTTACATATGGCAGACCAAAAAGTTAATAATCTTCATTAGGGTGTTCCCACCTTTTTATTTTTTCGAAGTCTCTTTGAGACTTCCATGTCCTCTTTTGCAAGTCAACTAACGTGTTTATGCAGATGAAGAGCAGAGGAAGCAATTTGCAGGAATTGCCAATAAGAAGGCCTTCTTCCCTTCTAGTTCAAAGCTGCTACGTTGTAGAGCATCAGTGTAAAACCTCTCATTTGAAGGCCGGAAAACCAGGTGGAAAGTCTCAGGATGGTCATGGGTCTATACCATGCTCACGCCCGAGTGCTAATTCTCATTGGGTTGCACATCTTGTTCATTGCCAAGTTAGTTGAGCCAATGAACTCATCACTGTATCAACTTTGCGAACCCGTGAAATGTGGCGAGGACATGGGCCCGAAATAAGGTATCCCTTCTACATTCCTGGAAAAGAAAGCGACTTATGTGGTTACCCTGGATTTGAGATCATCCGTCATGGAACAAAAGCTATGTATGGTCACTACTCGGTTGAAATAATTTCCTATGAAGACCAATCCATTCAATTGGTGGATCAGTACGTTATGGATGCAACCTGCTTCACTCCTCGTCCCGCCACTTTCTATCCATAAACCCGATTTTTGGACAGAGTTACTCCTTTCATCCAAGACTCTGGTTCTTCTATAACTGCACAGGTTCCTTTTCTGTTCACTACCCAACAATCCCAGTAAATTGTACGTCTAACCCCATGTATAACTCCTTTGTTGCACTAGTACATCCAAATGACCCCTTCTAATAGAAGGCTTCTATCAAGAAGGTGAAGCCTGCCAGTCATTTGCTGCGGTACCAATAGAACTGAAGGAAGGGTGGTCGAACCAAACAATAGGTGATGTTGACTACAAGGAGTTGTTGAAGGAAGGGTTCATCTTAAACTGGGATTTATTGCCCGAAAAGAGTTGCAATAGTTGTCGACAAAGTAAAGGCCGATGTGGACTGTCGGACAAGTGACATTTATGGTGTTAATGCCCCGATGGAACCCGCCACCACAAGGATTGCAATAGCAACGGTAAGTTTTTTAGGACTAGGAATTGGCAATTCTTGCATCATGCCCTAAATAATTCTCTTTCCTGAATAGAATGAATTACCCTAAATTACATCGTCTGTGTATTATTTGACTATTGCGAATTTGTGCTAAATTTTTTTTTTTTTTCAAACCTTAATTTCGTTGTGTCCTTGTTCTTCAATCGGGAAATTGGGGAAAGAATTGCCCCAAACGACGTCATCTATGTGTGTTTTTTGTCCCTTATTTGCGAATTCGTCCTCATGACTGATGCTGTTTGGGTTCGAGACATAATTCTTCTTGCCTAATCCTCCTACCATGCCCGGATCCCCCAATCTTTTTCTTCATGCTCCAAAATGAAAGATGACGCCTCGTTCATCATCGACATGGGAATCCAGTGGAGCTACATTTTCAGAGAACTAAGAAAGCCGATGCATTCCTACGGATGTTGGTCAAGAAAATGGTGGGAAAGGAAGAAGAAGAAGAAGAAAAATATGAATGAAAGTGAATTATTAGCTGAAGGCGAAGGTGAAGACGTTGAAGATGAAGATGAATAGGAAGAAGAGGAAGGAGAAGAGAGTCCATTTGCCATGTCCTCCGGTCCTTTGCTCAAGTTGGACTTAAATTTTGTTAAGAAAGCCAAGTAGGAATTAAGATTTCATTAAAAAATTTCACGTTAGATGAATTGCTGGAATTTGTTGCAAGAGACACTTAAGAGTCGTTTTTCCACTGATGTGACACTTAAATGATGGATTGAAATTTTTTGGCATGGAAGTAACCGTATTACGACATTTTTTATGTAATTTTCCCTTGCTTACTGACTAGATGATGTAATATTAGTAAGCATTTATAAGTTCAATTGGAGGACATACGTGAGTGCAAATTCAAGGAGTCAGGTGTTTCCAGTTACTTGTCAATGGGGACAAGCTGCAAGTTCACTGATTGGAGGAGGTTTTCAGATTTCACCGGCCAAAAGAGATGGACCGCATACAAGAGACCCATAGTTTGTTCTTCACTTCAGGTTGTCCCTGCCACTACCAGGCTAGTCTCTTTCTTCAAGTCTTCCATGTTTAATTTCCAAGTCAACTAACGTGTTTAAGCAGCAAGAAATTCTATTTAGACAGAGCACAATATGCAAGAAATAGCCTCCTGTTGCTCACGCTGATGTTCTTCATCCGCACAGCACTTTGATCTATAACAGTTCCCTTTTTTATGCTGCAACCGTGTTTGCCGATTCAGAAGATGGGTCTCCACTTCTACGATGATATTGCCGGACTTGCAATATACGTCAGGTTTCATATCCTCTTCATGGCCGTCTTAGTAGAAACAGTTCATTCGGTGAAGTATAAGGATTGTGAGGCCACTAGTTGTGGCAAGAGTGGTCTGAACATAAGCTATCCCTTTTTTGTTTCTGGAAGGGGAAGGAACTTTGTGGCTACCCTGGCTTCGAGGTTAGCTGCGAAGGAGGGGAAACTATGTATGGCAACTTCTCCATCCGAAGCATCTCTTACGTGAAGCAATCCTTTGAGTTAACGAGTCGATATATGAATGACCCTGGTTGCTTCGTTCCTCATCCCTTCACCAACTATCATGAGAAGCTCTTCCAGAGCTCCAGTTTCCACTATTACCTACGCTTCTTCTATGGCTGCACTCACACATTTTCTACACGCCTCCCTCACTTTCAGCTAAATTGCACTTCTGACCGATTAAATTACACGTTGTTTTGCTGACACGTAAGGAGGAAAGGCCAGTAGTGCTGGATGGATCCTGCAATTCGAGAAGTAAAATACCAGTTGAATTGAAGGTGGGAACCTCAAACCTGACCTTGGCAAGTGTTAATTATACGATGCTGCTGAAGGAAGGGTTCACAATGCATTGGTCGTTGTTGACCACTGCGAGTTGTGCCAAGTGCAAGCACAGTGGAGGCCGATGTGGCCGATCAAATGAGAAAGACTTTGTTTGCTATTGCTCTGTTGGATCCTATCCTGAAAAATGCGATGCTGGTAAGTCTTACGAGGACATGCTGGAATAAGCAAATCTTTTCTTCCCCTGAGTTTTTATTTAGCCATTAGAAGATTTTTTTTTTTTCTTTTTTTTTCTTTTTATTTAGCCATTCGAGAAGTAAGAGGCCAGCTGAGAGTTGAACGGTGGCAGCAGCCTCAAAAACCTGACCTTGTGGCCAAGTGTTAATTATACGATGCATGCTGAAGGAAGGCTCACAGCATTGGTCGTTGATTGACATGCGAGTTGTGCCAAGTGCAAGCACAGTGGAGGCGATGTGGCCGATCAAATGATAAAGACTTTGTTGCTATTGCCTGTTGGATCCTATCTGAGAACAATGCGTATGCTGGTAAAGTATTACGAGGCATGTGGTAATAAGCAAATCTTTTCTTTTCCTGAGTTTTTATTAGCCATTAGAAGATACTAGAGGCCAGTCTAAGAGAGTGCTGTTTTAACGGTGGCAGCAGCTCTTAGAAAGATATTTACTGGCAACTTTTTTGGTTTGGATATCATTATATCCAACAAAAAAAGTGCCAGTAATATCTTCTAAGAGCTGCTGCCACCGTTAAAACAGCACTCTCTTAGGACTGGCCTCTAGTATCTTCTAATGGCTAAATAAAAACTCAGGGGAAAGAAAAGATTTGCTTATTCCAGCATGTCCTCGTAAGACTTACCAGCATCGCATTTCCCGGATAGGATCCAACAGAGCAATAGCAAACAAAAGTCTTTCTCATTGATCGGCCACATCTGGCCCTCCACTGTGCTTGCACTTGGCAAAAAATCGCACTGAGGTCAACAACGACCAATGCTGTGAACCCTTCCTTCAGCAGCATCGTATAATTAACACTTGCCAAGGTCAGGTTTGAGGTTACCACCTTCAATTCAACTGGTATTTTACTTCTCGAATTGCAGGATCCATCCAGCACTACTGGCCTCTTCCTCCTTACGTGTCAGCAAAACAAACGTGTAATTTAATCGGTCAGAAGTGCAATTTAGCTGAAAGTGAGGGAGGCGTGTAGAAAATGTGTGAGTGCAGCCATAGAAGAAGCGTAGGTAATAGTGGAAACTGGAGCTTCTGGAAGAGCTTATCATGATGAGTTGGTGAAGGGATGAGGAACGAAGCAACCAGGGTCATTCATATATCGACTCGTTAAATCAAAGGATGCTTTCACGTAGAGAAGCTTCGGATGGAGAAGTTGCCATACATAGTTTCCCCTCCTTCGCAGCTAACCTCGAAGCCAGGGTAGCCACAAAGTTCCTTCCCCCTTCCAGAAACAAAAAAGGGATAGCTTATGTTCAGACCACTCTTGCCACAAAAGTGGCCTCACAATCCTATACTTCACCGAGATGAACTGTTTCTACTAAGACGGCCATGAAGAGGATATGGAAACCTGACGTATATTGCAAGCCCGGCAATATAATCGTAGAAAAAAAAAAAAAAAAAAAAAAAAGAAAACCAAAAAAAAAAAAAAAAAGAAAAAGAGAAGAAAAAAAGAAAAAAAGTGGAGACCCATCTTCTGATATCGGCAAACACGGTGCAGCATACAAAAAAGGAATGTTATAGATCCAAAGTGCTGTTGCGGATGAAGAAACATCAGAGGAGCAACAGGAGGCTATTTCTTGCGATATTTTGCTGTTAAAAGAATTCTTGCTGCTTAAACACGTAGTGACGGAAATTATAACATGGAAGATTAGAAGAAGATATGTGTGTGGGGGGGGTGGGATACTATCCAGGTAGTGGCAGGGACCAACCTAACGTGAAGAACAAACTAGGCTCTTTAAATTCCCCCGAGTGTTCCCCTATGCCTTTTCACGAATACTCAGTCCAACGCAAAACACGTGAGAACTGCAGAGGCACTT
>JAGVVM010011821.1:0-19906 GCA_019149425.1 Psidium friedrichsthalianum
AATTTTTCAGCCTTGTTATCATCTTCCTTGATCATTAAGGTAAGTCTCGTTGGGGATTTGTGATAAGCTACCATAAAAAAGATAAACAACACAAGTGAGTATAATGGATGAAAAAATTATGGGTCGGTTCATGACAATTCTCTAGACCTTTCGAAAACCGAGCAAACATGAATTAAGATGTGTATTCTTAGTCAAATTTGATTTTCGTTTCGCGTGTTCGTTTTTCGTGGCTGTTACAAGAAACTTCATATCGAATGTCTCAGCGAGTGATTATGAAAATGTGTGCCAAAATTTGCAAGATGAGTAGTTAGACAAAATGATGAACAACTCTCGATTTTTTGAGATTAGACTGATTCCTTAAATGGATTAGTACAGTTAAAATACTTTTCCTAAAAATTTTCCTCAAAAACTGATTTGTCTCCGGTTTTTAATTTGAGATAAATGGGTCCACCAAAAGTGTCAAATTGATGGCTCGAAATTTCCAGTCTGCTAATTTAAATTTCCATTCTAGCAACTTTCACAATTCATGCAATCACGTTTTGATTTTTCTCAAAGATGCCGTTGTGCTAGTGATAAATAGCGAACAAAAGTGAAGTCGGGAATTCATAGAACCGTCAAGACAGTTTTCCTTCAGGGCGGGGGCGGGGGGTTAAATTCGGTAATAATGAAAATACATGAATTGAATCCGAATTTTTTTGAGGTATGAATTAGAGTCTTGTGAATTGTTTTTCATGTATAGGCTTTGTGGGTATTTAAAGCTTTAAATCTGAAAATTCAGTATACAACCAAATTACGGAAGATCAATAGGTTCGGGGGAATCCTGAACATCACAACAATTATATTACCAGAAAAATTCCAACAATCTTGCATAAAAATGTAAAAATGCACACTAGAACTAACATGTTCGCACCTATAACAATGAAAATTTAGAATGAAGACTCGTCTAACAAGACATTGACATCAAACTATCTTTCGTTTTCTTAGTGGCTACATGATCCATGGAGAACGAATGGGCATTCAGAAGCAAAAGAACAATCGCGCGTGGACGTAAGTTGTGTATGGATCTGTGGGGGTAATGGGTTGAAAAAATGAGGGGGAAATCTGGGGAAAAAGGGAATCAAAATCAAAGGGGAATCATTTGTCACCTAGGGGAATGAGAGGAAATCGGAGGGGGAAAAAGGAAAAAAAGAAAAGAGTCCGGGTGGGGAAAGGAGAAAAAAAGGGGGGGGGGACTCCTTCCAACCAAAAGGATATCCTCCACTCTCTCTCTCTTCCTTCAACAAACCTTTTCCACCTTACTTTGATCTGGGCCTGGGTGGTATGCTCTCGTGTCACGATCGGGATCTTCGGTGAGTATCTTTGCAGGAATACGTGGTGTGAATATAGCGAGTTGTTGCGAAGTGCCTCTTCATCCTCCCAGTGGGGCTCGTCCCACAGGCCAACTAGCTAGTTTAGGTTGAAACATTCTGCCATTCCTCAAATGGCGCCTTAAGCTCAGCTCTGTAGTTCTCTCCTTTCTCAAACCAGACCCGAATTCATTGGGCCCAAGCAGAGGTGGAATGTCTGTAAACCCGAAACTGACGTGCTACTATCGCAGAGGCTATAACTGGTGGCTCCATAATATGCCCTCAAAGGTACGGCTTCTGATCTCCATGGTAAGTCGGAGCCTCAGTGACTCGGGTGAACCTATACGAACTCTTGCCAAACGGAAAATCTTAGAGTTTGATCCTTAACAAATTGACCCATTGTGTATAGTGCAAACTTTTAGTTTGTTATTTCTTTAATTAAACCTCAAATGGGTTATCAGTCTGCCCATTTCAATACAGTCAAATTTTCCCGCGAATTGAGAAAGTGGAGAAAAACCAGATTTGGTAAATTCATCGGGCCTCGAAAGTCTTGTCTTATTTTTCTTTGAAATGGGTTTTAATGAATGAAAGGTTCAGCTAAAATAGTGTTTATAAAACAAACTCCACCACTATTTGTTTAACCAAACCGTCAAGCTATCACAGGATTGATAACATCGATCGGATGGAAAAATGATAAGTTCAAAAAAGTCTAGAACTAAGATCCTGATCTAAACGTAGTCGGAGTTTTTTTCAAAACATTTAATGAGGAAAGATAATGGGCATGCTTGACAATTACCTTTTAGGACTTTTTCAACCTTCTTTTCTAGTTACTTTAAAATTTGTCGGCAAGCACGACCATAGGATCAACTTGAATGAGGCGATTCATCAATTTTGTTAATCTCCTACAGACTTTCCAATGGGCAAAACCGTATTCTACCTCCAAGTAGGTACGAGCTCGACTTACCTTAAACACGAAGGTGGTCGCCCTTAGGGCCCAGAAATAAGCAGTGACATGCAATATTCCGCTCTGAACATCATTCAGGATCAAGGCAAACATGAATCCAATGTGCTTGAGCGCATACTATTGGCCATCATGGCTTCAACTGTCCCCTAGCTTCTTGGCTCAACTTTGGATTTTGCTACAAAAATGATATCGTTGGCGACCCATTCGTATATAGATCGCGTTGCCAAATAACTCAACCTAAATCATTGGAGGGGACCGACCCAAATGAGTAAGGAAAACTGGATAAGTGTCAAGAATTACCACCACTTAGGAGAGAATGGTCATCACAAACATTGGCACATGAATTGTGGATTCCGATTTAGTTTCCTTTAGGCAAAGTGAAATGTCGGACAGAACGACATAGTTGCAGAAAGAGAAATTGCAAAGCCTCACGCACGGTCATCATAATGTCGCTGCTGCCTCGCACACATAGTCATGACTAGTCGGGTGCAATCACTTCGACTTAGTTCGGTCAACAAGGATAATGCCCATGCACGTAGCCTCATGTGGCATGATAATGACCCTTGACCATTTTTTTTTTTTGAGAAGTTTGGATACAAGTGGGATAACCTTAGCAAAACCTTAACCACAAGGTTAAAACCACTTAAAATACCATCCTAAAACTACTTGTGTAACCCGGATTCGGTCACAAGTCGAATGTGTGTAGTGCATTATACTAAGGCAATGCACAACATTTAAAAACCAATCAAAAATCCAATAATTTCAACACAAGCTTTACCATAAAAGTGCTTCAAACGATGCCATCCTGATACTCTGCTGGTAGCTGTTATTGTAAGCAAAACTCAACCAGGTGGCAACTGTTCCTGCCTAGCTTACTTTTAAAGTTTCAGACCAAGTTTGCAACATGTCTTTGAGCGTCTGAATTGTCCTTTCGATTGACCATCTGTCTATGAGTGATAGGCTGTACTAAATTGTAGTTTCATTCCCAAAGTAGTCTGCACGCTTTTCCAAAACGTGGCAGTAACTTGGGAACATAATCTAAAGTGATCGTCACTAGTACCCTATGAAGTCTCACAATGTGCTTCACATAGAGTTTTGGCATATCTATCTAAAGGAAAGTCCTTTCTCACAGGAATGAAGTGTGTTGACTTCATTAACCTGTCAACTACGCCCCAGATTGAGTGATGCCCCCTCTGACTCCTTGGCAATCCCATCACGAAGTCATCGTGATATGCTCCCATTTCCACTCAGGGATTTCCGTGGCTATAGCAATCCTCCAGGCTTACAGTGCTGAGCCTTGACCTACTAGCAAGCCAACACTTAGCTACATGCTTGGCTATGTCAACTTTCTTCCCATTTCACTAGTAGTGTTGCTTCAAATTCTTGTACATCTTCGTGCTGCCAGGATGACTGCTATAACTGCTATGGTGTGCTCCCGACAAAATTTCTTCTCTTAGACCTTCATCAGTAGGTACGCACAACCGTGCTCGAAAATCAAAGTATCCCATCCTCGGTTACCTTGAAATTCGGCTCTCCTCTTGGTTGAGTCTTCCTGTAGGATCTTTTGGATTGCAGGGCTTTAATCTTAGCATGTACCTCTGGCTCAATCTTTAATGTAGTCATGAGACTCGATAGATGACCCACTTTCAACTTAAAATCTGAGTCTCGCACCCCTTTCTTTAAAGAAGCCACTCTCTTACCATCATCTGGGCTACGTCGCTGACTTTCGACTTAAAGCATCTACAACTTTATTTACCTTGCCTGGATGATACACAGATTTCACAATCGTAATCCTTAAGAAGTTCCATCTAACATCGTTGCCTCATGTTCAACTCCATTTGCGAGAGCAAATACTTGAGGCTCTAGTGATCAGTAGTGTACACATGAAATTTTTTTTCCAATTAAATAGTGTCTCCAAATTTCTAAGCGAAGATGATTGTAGCTAACTCCAAGTCATGCGTCGGATAATTCAACTCATGAGGTCTCAACTGGCGAGATGCATATGCTACTACCTTCCCTTGTTGCATTAGGACACAACCCAAACCTTTTAAACGACGCATTACTGTAAATATTGAAACCTCTTGGACCAGATGGAATCATCAAACAGGAGCCTAGTTAGTCCTGTGCTTAAGTTCTTGAAAACTATGCTCACATTGATCGATCCATTCAAACTTCTCATTTTTCTTCAATAAGTGCGTCAAAAGGCATAGCCAATGCAGAGGATCTTTCACAAAATGCCTATAATAACCTGCTAAAACCTAGAAAGCTTCAAACTTCTATCACTATCGTGGGTCTTGGCTAATTCATGATTGCTTCGATTTTCGATGGTCTACTACAATTCCTTCACTAGAGACCACGTAGCCTAAGAATGCCACATGAAGTTAATCAAAACTCACACTTGCTGAACTAGATACAGCTAGTGTGCATCTGAGGGTTTTCGAAATTTGCCCTTTTTTTGTGATCCTCTAGACTCCTTAAGTATACCAGAATGTCGTCTATGAATACAATGACGAACTTATCCAAGAACTCCTCAAATACTCTATTAATCAAATCCATGAAGGCTGCAGGAGCATTCGTCAGCCAAACGGCATCACAATGAACTCATAGTGTCCAAAGCGTGTCCTAAATGCCATCTTTGGTATTATCCTCCTTTTTGATCCTCAATTGGTGGTATCCCATCCACAGATCAATCTTAGAAAAGATCGCTCCCTGTAGTTAGTCAAATAAATCATCGATCCTTGAAAGTGGGTTACTTGTTATTTATCGTCACTTGTTTCAAACTACCGTACTCGATACACAATCTCAACTAGCCATCTTTCTTCTTCACGAATAATACAGGTGCTCCACATGGAGACACACTGAGTGGAGATAAATTCTTTTATCCAGCAACTCCTGCATTGCACTTAAGTTCTTTAAGTTTCGACATGCATTCTATACGGTGCCTTAGATATCGTCTCCGTCCCTAGGCTAGTTCAATACGAACTCTATTTCTCTTTCTAGAGGGCAATCCCGACAACTCTTGTGGAAAGACATCCGGAAACCCACGCACAAATAGCAATATCTTCAATCTAGTCTCTCCAACGGACACATCCACTATAGTTGCCAGGTAGCCTTGACACCACTTCTCCGGCCATAGTCGAGTCGCCTCCAGTGATGAAATCACTACAGTTGAGGCTCCTCCTTGATTACCCACAAATTCAAAGTTAGTGCCATCCGATAAACTGAATCGAATTGTTTTGCTGAAGGCAGTTTATTATGGCACTTTGCTTCATCATCCAGTCCATCCCAACGATCAAATCAAAATCGACATCTCCAGCACAATTAAATCTATCTTATCCACATAACCCACTTATAATTAGCTTACAATCAAGGCAACGTACTGTAACCACTACGCTATCTTTTAGTGGCATAGAAATTCTAAACACAATTGTGACATTCTGAATTTCGATATAGTTTTGAAATTTATTAACTAAATAGATATATTTCATTGATGCATTCTAGTTAAATCTCACTCGGAGCCAGCCACTCAAAATAGCTAAGCAAAGGGGAAAGGCTACCTAGGACTTAGACTCCTAATAGCCGCCCGTTGGCCTGAGTATTTACTAAAGTCGCTATTTAATGAAATTGGTCACGAAATGAATTCGAACTTGGACAATCAAATTTTTATGAATATCGCAATTGCATTTTGGATGTCGCCTTAATGGGTTCCAAAGTTAGCAATTTCGCTCCAAAGTGCCGAGAAGTAACGCAGAAGTTGGAAATGATCGTTTCACCTCGAATTGCATGGACTCCCTAGATCGTGCATAGAGATAATGTGACATCCTGAAATTCGACCCACTCTTGAAATTTGTAATAGAATGGATATATATTTCATTGATGCACTGTAGTTAAATCTCACTCGAAACTGATCATTTCGAGATGACTAACCAAAAGGGAATGGCTAGCTAGGAATTTAAGTATGTGGACTAATTGCAGGTTGATACGCGTAGCTCCTAAAAATTGCCCGTTAGTCTGAGTATTTACTAGAGTTGCTATCATATGAATGTGGCCACAAATCAGATTCCAAGCTTGGATAATTGAGTTTTCATGAATATCACAATTGAAATTGGACATCACCTTGAAAGGCTCGAATATTAGCTGATTGGTTCGGAGTGCAAGTGATCGTTTTGCCCCCGACTTGACCTAGAATCTATGGCTAGAGAGTGTTAGTAATTTTAGCGAGGCTAGAAAATTTGTATAGTGGTATTCGAGTTATTTTTCGATCGCGATAGAGCTAAATTACACCGATTGAGCCCCTACCAGTCCTGAAATTTCGCAAATTTTGAGAAATATCTCGTCGGTCATCTTTTTGATTAATTTGACCAGCTTTGATTGAAATTATTGATGCCCAAGCTTTATCAATCTGAAAATTCACTGATAGCTCAAAAATCAGTCAATTTGTTAGCTTTAAGTGCTCTTAGTGAATAGTAACCCAACAATACCGCAAGGATAATATCTACTCTCCTCTTCTCTTTTTTTCTCTCTCATCACCAGAATCTCTCTCCTCTTTCTCTCTCTAAAATTTTCGGATTTTCTCTCTCTCTCCCTGCTGGTTCCAGTTTTCTACCATTAACTTCAACTGGCCGCCAATGGAAATCCGATCATTGGATTTTCATAATTTTTGGATATATGTACTCCTATTCAAGATGAGTTCACAAAAATTTGAATCACTTCGATCCGAGGTCTTTGACCTTCCAAATCTGCTTCGCCGTCTCAATTAACGAATCAGTTTTCTGTTATCCGAATTTGACATAGAGCTCATGTTGATATATGTTGACCCCAGTGACCCCTAGAGCTCATTTTCATGTGAAAATATGCATTTTCAGCTCATGAAACACCCGTTTAGCTCTTGAACAGCCTTGGTCTCCTTGGGTTTTGCCGGATTCCGCGTCGCCATCGTGCTCTGTCGATCGCCGCCCGGCTGTTCGTCGTTCCGTCGACCGTTCAGCTTCGAATCAGCCTCATCTAGGTAGGCCAACCCCTAAACCTCGAGTAGGATGTTAGATGATTCTTGGATAGACCTAGGGTGAATCCGAGTAGATCGTTATAGAAAAATTACCGGAATTGGCGTATTTGGAGGAAATTAAATTATGTGGGGCTGTGAATGTGCTGTGGATTTGTGAAAGTTTGCTTGTCCATATTGGATTCATGTTGTTTGAGGTGGTTGATGTGGATCTCGTGAGATTCAAGTACTGAAAATTGATTTTTGGATATTTAGAGCAAAAACGGTCAAATAGTATTTTGAAATTACTGTTCACGACACCATAAGTACTTTTTACAAGCCTAGAATACTGTTCACATGCTGTCCATTTATATTTCAGGTCAATTATTGAGATATCGCGAGCCTAAAATGCACATTTTAATGCAAAAAGGGCATGGACCTAATACGTTGACGCCGGTCGAGTTAGCTAGAGAGCCGAGACTCGAATTTGAGCATAGCATGTGCACACATTTGCATTGTTGATCCCTACGTAGATATGAATTATTGGCGTGCTTGATTATTTCGATGATGAGCTATTTCTCGTTTCCTCTTATTTCTTTTCTGTGACCCGAGCGATCAGGAAAGCATATTAGAGTTGGATCTAAGGGTATGTAATATTCTGAGCGAGATTAGGGATGAGCTTACTAAAATGTGCTTTCATGGTGATTTCCCCACATTTCAGTCCCTAGGATATAAGCATAGCAGGAATACCACAAGATTTGATATCGGGTAGTGGAGTACCCAGTTGGCAAGGACAAATTGATGTTGAATCGGTTGTTGCTAATGAATGTGTTCGCCGTGGGTTGTTTGTTGCTGTTAATTTTTGTAAAGGGACATTCAAGTGTAATATGTAGCTGAAATTATGTATATATGAGGTATTATAGTTGCGCTAGTTCTTGCTTATTCGTTGTCAAGGATAAGATATCGCTTTCGCTAGTATTTATTTAGATATTTAGGTTTCTGGATCGGCGACAGTCCTGAGATGTCGCATGTATCAACCGTCGTCGTGCAGATGTCACGCGCTTGTGGAGGTCGGGGCGTGACAGATAATTTTATGTGATTAGAATTCCAATCGAGAGTTGTACCACATCCAGTGTTGTTCGTGTTAGAATTTCGTTTGGTTTCGATTTCATGCATTTCAAGAAAAATGTCTCGTCAATGTCTTGTCGATGTCAAATCCATCCATCAGTCAAATCAATCACATCAGTCTTATCAAGCTACCATTATGTCACTTTCATCTCGTACAAGTCAGCTCAACCACCTTTTTGTCATATCTCAACCACCCCAAAGTCTTGTCCATCACTTTTTGGAGACAACTTGTCAACCCATCACTTTCTATGACACTATGTCACCTTTCTCACCTTCTCAAGACAACTTGTCACTCAAGGAATAGTGAAATGGGGTTTGATTTTCCCTCCAAAGTGCAAGATAGCACTTTTCCCTTGCTCTTCTCTCTCTTCTACCTTCATTTGGCCGCCACCCTCCATCCTCTTTCTTCCTCACTCTCGATTTCTCTCCTTCTCATCCACTCGGTCTCTCTCCTCCACCCATCTCAACCGCCCACTTGTCGCCGCCGCCACCATTGGCACCTTACCGACATCGCCCCAGTCACCACCACCATCTCATCACTCTTATCTCTCGACTCACTCTCTCTCTCTCTCTCTCTCTCTCTCTCTCTCTCTCTCTCTCTCTCTCTCTCTCTCTCTCTCTCTCTCTCTCTCTCTCTCTCTCTCTCTCTCGGTCTCTCTCTCTCTCGATCGCCACCCGTGCTACCCTTGCATTGCCATCTCTCTCTCGGATTCTCGTCTTCCACGAGGTAAGCCTACCTCTAATTCTTGAGTAGGGCATGGTATATTCCTTGGTTAAGCTCTAGGATGCATGTGTAGTGTAAAATGGTTTAGGGTTTGTGCAAAACTTGATATGGATTGTTTGACTGGAATGAATTAAGGAAATGATGGACTAGTCATGGGTGATTTAAGGCGATTCATGGTTGCAATATAGTGTCTTGGAAGGCTTGAGGGTTGTTTAAGCTCTATGGTGCAATTTCAGGTAAATCGATTTTGAGCTAGAGTGATTGATCGGACTGATTTGAGGTGTCGGGGTACTATTCATGGCATCGGGTGGCCCAACGATAACAGAGGAAGCAAGCTGGATGGCGGCTAGAGGAGTAGCATGGCA
Organism: Psidium friedrichsthalianum; assembly: GCA_019149425.1. Taxonomy (NCBI): domain Eukaryota; kingdom Viridiplantae; phylum Streptophyta; class Magnoliopsida; order Myrtales; family Myrtaceae; genus Psidium; species Psidium friedrichsthalianum. The sequence continues at coordinate 9,509 of JAGVVM010011821.1, forward strand.
AGCGATGGCTGTTCGAGCGGGGGCTGGAGTGATGATGGTACGGCGAGCGGCGGAGTGGAGGAGCCATGAAGGACGTCGACGATGGTGGCGATGGCGACTGCAAGCTGGCAAAGGGCTACTGGATCAGAAGAAAACCAAGCAGCAGTAGCGGTAGGAGATCACGGTAGCAGTAGACCCAGCCCAAGAAGGCAGCCCCAAAACCAGCTAAAGAAGAAGAAGAAGAAGGACATGAAAAGAAGAAGCCGTAATGGGAATCAGACTTTCTTGCATGAATAGTAGGGAAATTTCAGAAAAGTTGGTGGTTGGAAATCATGGAAGTCAGACTTTCACGTATAGGGAAAGGTCTCGGCAAGAGGACAGAAGAAAAAGAGGGACAAAAGATGTTGGGAGGGAAAAAGGGGTTATCATTTGGCATAGTGCAGAGGAAAAATTTTCTGAAAAGTGTTGGAAAGTCTGACTCTCTTCCTTGAAAATACCCACACAATAGATTTGGTGGGATGGAGGTACGGCCGAATTTGGGAGAGGGAGAAGTCTAATCTGAAGATTTAAAATTTTTGTCCCTTGGCACATAATTTTAGGGACAAAAGTATAATTAGGAAATTTGGGACAGGTGAAAATTTTGCACAACAATTGGGAATATTTTTTTAGGATTTACGCAATGAGGATTTGGACGCGATTGGGTTTGACGCCAATGAAAAATTTCTCGACGCGATTAGGCAAGATTCAAACTTCGGATTGACGCTCCAAACCAATATAATATTCGCGTCTGAAATTTATCCTCTTTCCACAAAAATCCGAATTTCATTATAATTTCGGATTAAGAAATTTCAGATGTCACAACTCTAAAGTTCAAGTTCTTCATAATAACATGTATGGGGAAATGACTCGCAGTCCGCTGTAAATACGACAATGGTGAACCTTGGAGCTTCCCATCATCAAGACTCGTTTTAACAGGATCCCTGGCATAGAGGCTTTTATGATGATAAATTATAATAATCTTTCATATCGATTCATGGAATAGTTTCTCGTTTTTGTGGTTGTATGATATAAAGATCCAATTGGTTTGTAAATTTGTATCATTGCAGACATTCAATCAATCCGATTCATGCCAATTAAGTTAAATTGTTTTCACTCGACACTCTCATATTTGAGATAATCATGGAATCATCACACAAATGATCAACATGACAAATGAAAATTGTTGCAACCCTTCCGAGTAGTGATGAAAATTCCCCAGTGGGTCTCAAACCCTATCGATTGCGACATTGGTTTTTCTCGATTTAGTATGCTTATAGGTTTTTCTTTAGGAGCTGCTGCCGACCTTTTATGCATTGATTAGAGACGAAGTAAAACGTGAGACTACGAACTAGAAATTCGAGGTAAGGGAATGTGATTATGCTAGATATTTTGTTTTTTGATGGAAATTGTTTCATGAAATCTTTAACTTTTATACTTTTTATTAGGACATGCAATCTAGATTGCCATGCAAGGAACTCAAACGACCAAATCGGAACAAATCGGTAACAAAATCAAAAGCATATCAACAGAATGCACCAGCCCAAGTCATAGCACAATAGCCCTAGAATAAGGAAGTAAGTAGACAGGTATTAAATTTCAAGTTTTTTTTTGCTTTCTTTTTGGCTCATAGAATCTGTCCAATTATGAAAATCTGGGAACGAATTCCCAGTCAACTTGGTATACACGCTTGGGTCGAAAAGGAAAAAAAGACTTGGCAAAGACTCTATTACTACTTAGTACTCATGGATAATACATCTACTTAATTTGGGATCATAATAATTCAGCGAAGCTTTTTCCTTCCTATATGACTAATCCATTCCATTTTCACTAAAGAGACAAAATCACCATCAATCATTCAATTGCAATTTACAGTGGCAGCCCCAAATTATTTACTTTCCTTCTTTTTTTAGTTTCTTATTTATCTTATGTAGGTTTAGTTGCCATAATTCAGGCCGATTTTGTCAGTCCAGTTAAAAATGGGTGGTGGAAAACAGCCCCCAAATAATTTATGATTAAACTCCGTCACTTTACAAAGCAAGCATCATCTTTCTCCTTTAAATAGATCAGATTGCCAAGACCTTTTGGTCACTGTTCTCTCAAACAAAGACTGGCCTTGAAAGATGGGTAAACCAACAAGGCTCATTTTGGTGTCCTTGGCTTCTCTTGTATTGCTTTGCTTTGTTTTGTGAAGCTGCCGAACCCGATGGTTTTTTAGGAAATCCAAAGTTGAAGTTCAAATCACTAACATATTATCCGGAAGGGTGCTTCTCACAGTCCACTGCAAATCCAAGGATGATGGCCGGCGTCCAATTAATTGTTCCTTGTGCATCCTGGTCCTTTGTATTTTTGGGTTCGCTAAAAGCAAAGGCGTAACCCCATTTCATGTCAAGATTTTGGACAGTGTCCCTGTATTAGTATGATTTTTATTTCTTGCTGGTGGGAATAATTTAATTAGTTTTTACATTGAAATTCTTTATTTGCATTCCTGTTTCTTCTCTTTTAACACGTCCGTCTTTAAATTCACATGTGATGTTTACTTTCGCCTTCAAATTTCAAGATTCATGTACTCTCAATTACATGTCTTTCACATCAAATAGCTTTAAGCAATCGCCCCAGTAAATTTGACTAGGAACATTTAAGATCATCAGTTTTTATTCACCAAAAGGAATACTAGGGGTGAGTGGTTCCAGGTTCCAGGTAGGTTCCACCTGGAACCTAGAACCTACCTGCTAGTACAGGTTCCTCATTTTTCGGAACCTAGAACCTACCCTGCGTAACCTAGAACCTGGAACCTACCCTGTCACAGGTTCCAGGGTCCGGTTCCAAGGTACCCGAGAAACCTGTTAATTTCATTAAGAACACTTAATAAACATTAATTATTAGAAAAACTCACATATAACATGAACTCAGAAAGGGTACAATCAAATAAGATGAACTCAAAAGAGTGAAAAACACAACAAATATCAAAATTTTGCATCTAAGGTATCATTGGTCAATTAAGAAAGTGCTACAATGTCATACTAGAAACCCTACATTCGCTTGATCTACAACACTAGCATAACCACTCATAAAAGCTTCTCATCATCAGTAAAGTTCTTGAAACTTTCTTGTTCAAAATGATCAAGATAAATCCTACTAACAAAATTGACAGCCCTTGTCAATGCTGGCCTTCAACTCAGGCTTCAGCGCATCCATGGTCTTTTGCTCATACTCATTCAAACCTTGGAGATCAGATGGAATCAGTGCTATAATCCCTTTCCTTCCAAGCTTCACCCTGGACACGAAAAATGGAAGCTCAGTAAAATCTGACTGAATGAAAGAACACTCATACACATCACCATGTCCATCCAAAGCACTAAGAGATGTTTATTAACTAAACTGAAACAATTATTAAACATCTTGAATGCAAGAAAAAGTGAAGAGAAACTATGATAATGTAATCCCTGGAAACTCAGCAACAATAACCATTAATACCAACATCTCATCCATTACTGACTTGATTAGGACCTATCTAATTATAAATTCTTCAATCACGAAAGACTGGTTTTCTCTATTCTAAAGACAACCAACAAAAAAGTGCATAAGAGCAGACAACCAACAAAAAAGTGCATAAGAGCAGACACTTTCATCAGCCAATAGTTTTCCAAGAGGGGAACTTCCAGTTCACATGTTTCAACATGTTCACATGTCCCCCATCAGCCAGTAGTCTTCCAAGAGGGGAACTTGCAGACACTTTGAAAACGAAAGTTCACATGTTTTATTACCTAGAGGGGAACTTGCAGTTGCCGCAACCTGAAAAACACAAACAAGAATGAATTAGCTAATATCATAACAGAATCAAATCAGCACTTAAAAGCAAGGCAGAAGAAATCAGAATCAAAACATGAAAAATCTAATTCAAGGGAAGTTAACAGACAGATGCAAAATGATGATGCTAAGAGCTGAAAAGAGAAGTCAAGGACAAACCTTTTCGTATTCTAGCAATGGAATGAAGTCAATTCCACTTCAACCCGTAAACTCTATTTACCGATGAAAATATCCTCATTAAGATGATCCATATCTGAAAAGAAGAAGAGATTAAATAATTTCTTCATTCAAAATATAAACAAAGGAATTACAATATATAAATATATAAACATCACTTACCTAACTCAAACTTTTCTGCATTCCAATGCACTCTTCAATGTTAATCGGCGTTTGAGTAGCTCTTAACCAATCTTGAGTGCAAAGCAAAGCTTCCACAACTTTAGGAGTCAAAGAACTTCGAAAGATATCAAGCACACGACCCGATGTACTAAAAGTCGACTCTGAAGCAACGGTAGTTACGGGAATAGACAAAACATCCCGAGCCATCAAAGATAAGATTTTATATTTTGCGCCAGTAGTCTTCCACCAAATTAAAAGGTCAAGATCAAGAGCCTCCTCGTCTTCATCTTCAAGATACTGGTCAAGCTCAGATTTGTTGCCATCGTGCACTTTCTTTTTCGAGAGCATAAAGGTTTTTCGCCAGGCTTGGATGTCATACTTGCTGCTAGCTTCATTGCCAATGGAATTAGAACCACTACTACTAGCACTCAGACTTTGATCACCACACTCTTGATTACTTGAAGCAAGAGATTGCCGATAAAATTCATACAACTGCTCCAAAGCGTTCTTCACCTTATCAAACATCTCATTGATTTTCAACTCATCATCAAAAATTTGTTGATAACAAAAACTCACATAATTCAACTTCTTCGTAGGATCCAATACAATTTTTTTAAATTGTATTGGATCCTACGAAGAAGTTGAATTATGTGAGTTTTTGTTATCAACAAATTTTTGATGATGAGTTGAAAATCAATGAGATGTTTGATAAGGTGAAGAACGCTTTGGAGCAGTTGTATGAATTTTATCGGCAATCTCTTGCTTCAAGTAATCAAGAGTGTGGTGATCAAAGTCTGAGTGCTAGTAGTAGTGGTTCTAATTCCATTGGCAATGAAGCTAGCAGCAAGTATGACATCCAAGCCTGGCGAAAAACCTTTATGCTCTCGAAAAAGAAAGTGCACGATGGCAACAAATCTGAGCTTGGACCAGTATCTTGAAGATGAAGACGAGGAGGCTCTTGATCTGACCTTTTAATTGGTGGAAGACTACTGGCGCAAAATTATAAAATCTTATCTTTGATGGCTCGGGATGTTTTGTCTATTCCCGTAACTACCGTTGCTTCAGAGTCGACTTTTAGTACATCGGGTCGTGTGCTTGATATCTTTCGAAGTTCTTTGACTCCTAAAGTTGTGGAAGCTTTGCTTTGCACTCAAGATTGGTTAAGAGCTACTCAAACGCCGATTAACATTGAAGAGTGCATTGAGAATGCAGAAAAGTTTGAGTTAGGTAAGTGATGTTTTATATTTATATATTGTAATTCCTTTGTTTATATTTTGAATGAAGAAATTATTTAATCTCTTCTTCCTTTCAGATATGGATCATCTTAATGAGGATATTTTCATCGGTAAATAGAGTTTACGGGTTGAAGTGGAATTGACTTCATTCCATTGCTAGAATACGAAAAGGTTTGTCCTTGACTTCTCTTTTCAGCTCTTAGCATCATCATTTTGCATCTGTCTGTTAACTTCCCTTGAATTAGATTTTTCATGTTTTGATTCTGATTTCTTCTGCCTTGCTTTTAAGTGCTGATTTGATTCTGTTATGATATTAGCTAATTCATTCTTGTTTGTGTTTTTCAGGTTGCGGCAACTGCAAGTTCCCCTCTAGGTAATAAAACATGTGAACTTTCGTTTTCAAATTGTCTGCAAGTTCCCCTCTTGGAAGACTACTGGCTGATGGGGGACATGTGAACATGTTGAAACATCGTGAACTGGAAGTTCCCCTCTTGGAAAACTATTGGCTGATGAAAGTGTCTGCTCTTATGCACTTTTTTGTGGTTGTCTGCTCTTATGCACTTTTTTGTTGGTTGTCTTTAGAATAGAGAAAAACCAGTCTTCGTGATTGAAGAATTATAATTAGATAGGTCCTAATCAAGTCAGTAATGGATGAGATGTTGGTATTAATGGTTATTGTTGCTGAGTTTCCAGGGATTACATTATCATAGTTTCTCTTCACTTTTTCTTGCATTCAAGATGTTTAATAATTGTTTCAGTTTAGTTAATAAACATCTCTTAGTGCTTTGGATGGACATGGTGATGTGTATGAGTGTTCTTTCATTCAGTCAGATTTTACTGAGCTTCCATTTTTCGTGTCCAGGGTGAAGCTTGGAAGGAAAGGGATTATAGCACTGATTCCATCTGATCTCCAAGGTTTGAATGAGTATGAGCAAAAGACCATGGATGCGCTGAAGCCTGAGTTGAAGGCCAGCATTGACAAGGGCTGTCAATTTTGTTAGTAGGATTTATCTTGATCATTTTGAACAAGAAAGTTTCAAGAACTTTACTGATGATGAGAAGCTTTTATGAGTGGTTATGCTAGTGTTGTAGATCAAGCGAATGTAGGGTTTCTAGTATGACATTGTAGCACTTTCTTAATTGACCAATGATACCTTAGATGCAAAATTTTGATATTTGTTGTGTTTTTCACTCTTTTGAGTTCATCTTATTTGATTGTACCCTTTCTGAGTTCATGTTATATGTGAGTTTTTCTAATAATTAATGTTTATTAAGTGTTCTTAATGAAATTAACAGGTTTCTCGGGTACCTTGGAACCGGCCCTGGAACCTGTGACAGGTAGGTTCCAGGTTCTAGGTTACGCAGGGTAGGTTCTAGGTTCCGAAAAATGAGGAACCTGTACTAGCAGGTAGGTTCTAGGTTCCAGGTGGAACCTACCTGGAACCTGGAACCACTCACCCCTAGTATTCCTTTTGGTGAATAAAAACTGATGATCTTAAATGTTCCTAGTCAAATTTACTGGGGCGATTGCTTAAGGCTATTTGATGTGAAAGACATGTAATTGAGAGTACATGAATCTTGAAATTTGAAGGCGAAAGTAAACATCACATGTGAATTTAAAGACGGACGTGTTAAAGAGAAGAAACAGGAATGCAAATAAAGAATTTCAATGTAAAAAACTAATTAAATTATTCCCACCAGCAAGAATAAAAATCATACTAATACAGGGACACTGTCCAAAATCTTGACATGAAATGGGGTTTACGCCTTTGCTTTTAGCGAACCCAAAAATACAAAGGACCAGGATGCACAAGGAACAATTAATTGGACGCCGGCCATCATCCTTGGATTTGCAGTGGACTGTGAGAAGCACCCTTCCGGATAATATGTTAGTGATTTGAACTTCAACTTTGGATTTCCTAAAAAACCATCGGGTTCGGCAGCTTCACAAAACAAGCAAAGCAATACAAGAGAAGCCAAGGACACCAAAATGAGCCTTGTTGGTTTACCCATCTTTCAAGGCCAGTCTTTGTTTGAGAGAACAGTGACCAAAAGTCTTGGCAATCTGATCTATTTAAGGAGAAAGATGATGCTTGCTTTGTAAAGTGACGGAGTTTAATCATAAATTATTTTGGGGGCTGTTTTCCACCACCCATTTTTAACTGGACTGACAAAATCGGCCTGAATTATGGCAACTAAACCTACATAAGATAAATAAGAAACTAAAAAAAGAAGGAAAGTAAATAATTTGGGGCTGCCACTGTAAATTGCAATTGAATGATTGATGGTGATTTTGTCTCTTTAGTGAAAATGGAATGGATTAGTCATATAGGAAGGAAAAAGCTTCGCTGAATTATTATGATCCCCAAATTAAGTAGATGTATTATCCATGAGTACTAAGTAGTAATAGAGTCTTTGCCAAGTCTTTTTTTCCTTTTCGACCCAAGCGTGTATACCAAGTTGACTGGGGAATTCGTTCCCAGATTTTCATAATTGGACAGATTCTATGAGCCAAAAAAGAAAGCAAAAAAAAACTTGAAATTTAATACCTGTCTACTTACTTCCTTATTCTAGGGCTATTGTGCTATGACTTGGGCTGGTGCATTCTGTTGATATGCTTTTGATTTTGTTACCGATTTGTTCCGATTTGGTCGTTTGAGTTCCTTGCATGGCAATCTAGATTGCATGTCCTAATAAAAAGTATAAAAGTTAAGATTTCATGAAACAATTTCATCAAAAAAAAATATCTAGCATAATCACATTCCCTACCTCGAATTTCTAGTTCGTAGTCTCACGTTTTACTTCGTCTCTAATCAATGCATAAAGGTCGGCAGCAGCTCCTAAAGAAAAACCTATAAGCATACTAAATCGAGAAAAACCAATGTCGCAATCGATAGGGTTTGAGACCCACTGGGAATTTTCATCACTACTCGGAAGGGTTGCAACAATTTTCATTTGTCATGTTGATCATTTGTGTGATGATTCCATGATTATCTCAAATATGAGAGTGTCGAGTGAAAACAATTTAACTTAATTGGCATGAATCGGATTGATTGAATGTCTGCAATGATACAAATTTACAACCAATTGGATCTTTATATCATACAACCCAAAAACGAGAAACTATTCCATGAATCGATATGAAAGATTATTATAATTTATCATCATAAAAGCCTCTATGCCAGGGATCCTGTTAAAACGAGTCTTGATGATGGGGAAGCTCCAAGGTTCACCATTGTCGTATTTACAGCGGACTGCGAGTCATTTCCCCATACATGTTATTATGAAGAACTTGAACTTTAGAGTTGTGACATCTGAAATTTCTTAATCCGAATTATAATGAATTCGGATTTTTGTGGAAAGAGGATAAATTTCAGACGCGAATATTATATTGGTTTGGAGCGTCAATCCGAAGTTTGAATCTTGCCTAATCGCGTCGAGAAATTTTTCATTGGCGTCAAACCCAATCGCGTCCAAATCCCTCATTGCGTAAATCCTAAAAAAATATTCCCAATTGTTTGTGCAAAATTTTCACCTGTCCCAAATTTCCTAATTATACTTTTGTCCCTAAAATTATGTGCCAAGGGACAAAAATTTTAAATCTTCAGATTAGACTTCTCCCTCTCCCAAATTCGGCCGTACCTCCATCCCACCAAATCTATTGTGTGGGTATTTTCAAGGAAGAGAGTCAGACTTTCCCACACTTTTCAGAAAATTTTTCCTCTGCACTATGCCAAATGATAACCCATTTTTCCCTCCCAACATCTTTTGTCCCTCTTTTTTCTTCTGTTCCTCTTGCCGAGACCTTTCCCTATATGTGAAAGTCTGACTTCCATGATTTCCAACCACCAACTTTTTCTGAAATTTCCCTACTATTCATGCAAGAAAGTCTGATTCCCATTACGGCTTCTTCTTTTTCATGTCCTTCTTTTCTCTTCTTCTTTAGCTGGTTTTGGGGCTGCCTTCTTGGGCTGGGTCTACTGCTACCGATGATCTCCTACCGCTACTGCTGCTTGGTTTTCTTCTGATCCAGTAGCCCTTTGCCAGCTTGCAGTCGCCATCGCCACCATCGTCGACGTCCTTCATGGCTCCTCCACTCCGCCGCTCGCCGTACCATCATCACTCCAGCCCCCGCTCGAACAGCCATCGCTTGCCATGCTACTCCTCTAGCCGCCATCCAGCTTGCTTCCTCTGTTATCGTTGGGCCACCGATGCCATGAATAGTATCCCGACACCTCAAATCAGTCCGATCAATCACTCTAGCTCAAAATCGATTTACCTGAAATTGCACCATAGAGCTTAAACAACCCTCAAGCCTTCCAAGACACTATATTGCAACCATGAATCGCCTTAAATCACCCATGACTAGTCCATCATTTCCTTAATTCATTCCAGTCAAACAATCCATATCAAGTTTTGCACAAACCCTAAACCATTTTACACTACACATGCATCCTAGAGCTTACCAAGGAATATACCTACTCAAGAATTAGAGGTAGGCTTACCTCGTGGAAGACGAGAATCCGAGAGAGAGATGGCAATGCAAGGGTAGCACGGGTGGCGATCGATAGAGAGAGACCGAGAGATCGCGAGAGAGAGAGAGAGGAGGAGAGAGAGAGAGAGAGAGAGAGAGAGAGAGAGAGAGAGAGAGAGAGAGAGAGAGAGAGAGAGAGAGAGAGAGAGAGAGAGGAGATAGAGAGAGGGTGAGTCGAGAGATAAGAGTGATGAGATGGTGGTGGTGACTGGGCGATGTCGGTAAGGTGCCAATGGTGGCGGCGGCGACAAGTGGGCGGTTGAGATGGGTGGAGGAGAGAGACCAAGTGGATGAGAAGGAGAGAAATCGAGAGTGAGGAAGAAAGAGGATGGAGGGTGGCCGCCAAATGAAGGTAGAAAGAGAGAAGAGCAAGGGAAAAGTGCTATCTTGCACTTTGAAGGGAAAATCAAACCCCATTTCACTATTCCTTGAGTGACAAGTTGTCTTGAGAAGGTGAGAAAGTGA
>JAGVVM010011822.1:0-17173 GCA_019149425.1 Psidium friedrichsthalianum
GCATAATGAGAGACAACCACTGTTTGCAAAAGTCCAATCTGGAGCCTGAAATGTTTTTGTCCTTGTTTTGCTTTAAAAATGAGTGTTAAGGGATAATAAAAGTCTCGATAGGATAGCATGTGGGAGTAAAATTCCATTTCACTACAAACTTTGCCTAACTATCCAAGCCATAGATGGCTAATGAAATCCTTTGGAGCGGAAAGATCACAAGTCCGAAGAAGAGATGGAATGAAGATTCTACTTTGAAAGTGTGAATTGCTCTCATAAAAAAAGTTCAATGAGGAATGAGAAAGGGCACATATGACAGTTTTCTTTTAAAATTTTCCTCATTTTATTTTCTCTAATTTTCAAGAAACTCAGCAAATTGACAATTGGATCCATTCCCACACAAGGGCGAATTAAATCAATACTCAATAGGTTTTCCAATGGCAAGGCTATACTCTTCCAAAGTCGGAGTGAGCTCGTGCTTAAGTAGCGGTAAATGGGCACTAGAAATGTCCAAGCGCCTGCATGACCTCAGTCTGTAATCCGATGTCCAAGTGGCAACATATGACCCATAACGGCTAAGGGCATAAGTACGTGCGTCAATTCTCAAACACCGCCCACGTCTGCTTCAACTCAGCCTTCGGAATGTACACGAAACGGATATAGATGTGTCCCATTGTCTATAGATCACGCGCCACAATCTAAGTGTCATGGACCGACCCAAGACAATAATAGAAGACAAGATGAAGTTTAGAAACATACTTTTAACCGTGGGATAGGAAAATAAACATCACATGGACATGCATATGACTCGTGGGTTAACCTTATTCTAACTATCCTAAAGGCCCAAAAATTAAAGCGAAAGACTTACGGCAAGGCGACATCTCGCGTACAAAATCAAGATTAGCCGTGATCCCACGATGTAACCACGATAGCCAGGCCTTTTCACTTCGGCTGCTCGAGTTAAAAATTAGAACCCTCCTGGGGCTTTGTAATCTTACCGAGCTTGAGGCCTAACCTTTTAAAACTCAGTTTTGAAAAGAGGTTCAAGATTGAATCTAGACTAACTTTCAACGTGATCCATGCTGAACGCTAAAACCAAATCACAATACCATCCTAAAATTAGTGGCCCAGGTCCAGCCACGAGACGTGTGTGATGTAGTACTAAAATAATTAATCATGCACAACGGTTAAATTCAAACAGTGCTTGAGAATGTAAAAAATTTAAATAAATAATTTCAACACCAATCTCAAATAAAGGGTTAGCAAACAACTTCACCCCTTATCACTCTATGTTGCAAAAAACATATAATACCTATAGAATGAGTTCCAAGCAAGATTGCCAAAGCGAGATATTCATAAAATTTTTCATCGGCCTAAGTCCACTAAGGCTTTTAAAATTTCGAAAAAATTCAAGTACTCCAATTAGTGCCTTCTTTTTTTTTTCGAAAATTCAAAAATTCCACTTCCCAGCGAAGTCGTCAAGCTGTCGTGACCTAAAATTTCGATGGTGGAAAATTCTCAAATTAACGGATTATCAGGTTAATTAGATTGACTAAACCTAACACGAACTCTTCCAAGCCCTACCGAATCGCAACTTTGGTTTTTGTTCAAAGGCTTTTAGAATTTGGAGTCGTCATTAATCATTTTTTGGTAGGTTGATTAGAAACCTAAGTAAATTAGCAGGAGAACTAAATTACTTATATGAACCATAGATTATAAGTTCGGGGACTTGGTTATACTAGTTAATTAAAACTAATCCCCTTTCGGTATATTAATTCCATGGATATCCTAATTTGGCAACTCAGGCTTGGTTTACTCCAAAGGTTCTAGTGAGGTGTTTTCTTCTCTCTCTTTTTTTTTTTTTGTATTTTTCACTTTTTAGATAGAATGCATGGATGGTAATGGGGCATGGATAAGCAAAACGTGAAATGCAAATATAAACACTCGAACGAATACACGCGAACGTGACATGCAATTATGAATATGTGAGTATGGATATACAAATATGACATGCAAATGAAACATACGTAACATGCGAACGTGGACACGTAGATGCGTATACGAACGTTGATATACAAATACAGCACGCAAACGTAGACATACAGATGCGACATATGAACGCGGAATGCAGACGGACATATGAACGCGGACGTGCGACGCGACATTCTACATGGACATGCGTATGTAGATATACGAATACAGATAGGCGGATACGAAAACATATGAATACGATTATACGGATATGAAGATGTACGAATATGACATACGGATTCGAATACGTTCGAATATGATATCCAGGTACAAAGATACACGAATACGATATGCGAACGCGACATACGTACGTGGACGTGCGAACGTGACATGCGTACATGGACATGCGTATACGACATGTGAACGCGGACATACAGACTCGACACGCGAATAAATCATCAAAAATAGATTGAACCAGTCGAAATGGCCCGTTTCCTAATTTTTGGATTTTTTTTAATTTTTTTTGACGAGATGTCCATGAATTCATGAACAATACAAATACGACGTATGTTAGTGACATGCGAATACGATATGCATATATATATATATATGCGAATACGACGTAGTATGTGACATGCATACGTGACATACAAATACGACGTACGTATCACAAAACCAGTTAACAGAATACATGAGATCTTTACACACTAAGTATGAGGAAGAGCTTACCGCGATTTGGGGATCGGATAAAAAAATACAGAAAATTGGCAATACGATATGTATGCGGCAAGGCAAAGTATGCATGAGCTATACTATATGAAATGCACATAAATGACATTTTTTGGTATTTTGAATTAAATAAGACTGACGATGCAAAATATTCTGAATATAAATGGAATATTAAAAGATAATATAAAAAACAATATATAAAAGCAAGCATCGAAAATTCCCTGAAGTCGAAAAAGAGAGTGAGCTAACGACTTCTCTGTGTAGGTTATGACCTCCAGTAGGTGGCTCTGCCTATCGATTCTGGGGTTTAATAATGTAGAAAAAACCAAAATGTATAAAATAGGGTACAGAAAGCGATAAATAAAGAACCTTTAGCAGGTGGCTCGGCTACCAAATTTGGGATCGATGGTGTAAAAACCAAAATGCATAAAATAGAGTGCAAAAAGTAGTAAAACCCAAAATGCATAAAATAGAGTACAAAAAGTAGTAAATAAGAACCTCTAGCAGGTGGCTCGGCCCACCAATTTTGGGTTTGATAATATGGAAATTAAACTGTAGAAAATAGAATATAGAAAGTAGTAAATAAAGAACCTTCAGCAGGTGGATCGGTCCATTAATTCTGGGTTTGATATACAGAAATCAAAATACAAGAGATGGAATATAGGAGATCTTTACAACACTAAGTAGGAGGCAGAGCCTACCACAATTTCTGGGGTCGGATCTTTTAAGCGAAAAATGCAGAAAAATGCAATATAATACAACATGGCATAATGAATTTTAATCAATCCATTTAGGCAACGACATTCTCGAAGATTTTAATGGTTAGAATCGTTACTTGATTTTGACGGATTTGATTGCCGAATTTGGACCTCGTATCACCTTGTGGATCAAGATTACGGCTCGAATGACGGGGATGAACCTCGTGACTTGTGTTGATCGATGAGAAATTGGTGATGGTAACACTTAGCTATAAACTCCTACCATCTCAAGATTCTCTTCTAGAAAAGAATTCTTCTCTCTTTTTTGGTTTTTTCTTTCTCTCTAATTTTTCTTCAATCTCCCAAAACCCTCTCAAACATTCAAAATTTTCTCCTCCAAAAAATCCTCCCATCCAAGCTCCATTCTTCCTCCTTTTATAGCCCACTTATCTATCTCCCATTCCTAGTTTCTCCACTAACTCTTCTTCATCTCATTTTCCCTTCTTTATTCTCATCTCCTCTTCTCCATTTTCCTTCTCTATCTCCTCTTCTCCATTTTCCCCTTCTCTATCTCCTCTTCTCCATCTTTCCTTCTCTATTCTAATTTCTCCACTAACTCTTCTTTAGTTATTTACAAAATAATCCCTCAAGTGTTAGGTATTTGCACTCTAGTCTTTGAGATTTTAAGTATTTACAATTCAGTCCTTGGAGAAATATTTCTTTAAGTCCAAATCTTCACACAATTTTTGACACACCCTCCCCTATGCTTGGTCGAATTCACTTCATATTTAGTTTAAATTGCTTGTCAAATTTAAGCTAATTTCTTGCCGTGGAAAAATGAAAAATTCAACTAAGGCCCTTTTTGCAAAATTGAAGTCATTCTGGGAACAATTGGGCCAATCTTATTTTTGATGATTTCTTTTCTGATTTTCTGAAATGACGATTTTGCCCCTTATAGGTAAATTGTCTCGAAAATTCTGAAAACTTCAGAAAAAACCTCAAAAATTAGGAAACGGGCCATTTCGACTGGCCAATCCTATTTTTGATGAATTTGCCTTTTCGATATTTTCAAATGACGATTTTGCCCCTTATGGGCAAATTATCTCGAAAAATTCTCAAAAATTGCAGAAAATGGAAATGGTCAGTTTTGACCAGCCAGACCTCATATTTCATGACTTTGACTCTCATTTTCTTCATGAAATGACAGTTTTACCCCTCATGGGAAATTGTCTGCAGAAATCAGAAAAATAATTCAGAAAGATCCTTAAAACTGCAGGAAATAAGGAATGACCACATTTAACAGGTTTGACCTGTTTTCACTTCCTGATTTTTGAAAAAATGACCATTTAGCCCTTCTGATCAGTTGGACCAAACTTTTTCCAATCATCCCGAATGATTTTTCATGAAATAAAATGGTACCAAAATGGCGTTAGAGTAATCTAGCGTAACTAAGTCCCCGAACTCATAATCTCTGGTTCGTAGGAATAAAGTATTTCTTCCGATACTTTATTTAGATTTCTAATCGACCTACCAAGAACGATTAGTGGCTACTCCAAATTTTAAATTATTTAAACAAAAACCAAAGTTGCGATTCGGTAGGGCTTGGGAAGGTCCGCGTTAGGTTAGTTAATCTAATTAACTTGATAATCCTTTATTGATCAAGAAAAAAAATTCATTTTTTCGGGTCGCGACAAGCGTTACCATCGTCACGCTGAGCATCAAGTTCAAAGCTTGAAGATTTCTTTACGGAGTGCCTTATCCTAGATAATAGACAAAGAATGAAACTGAACCAAGAGCTAGGGCTAGAACCTTCACAAATCAAGTTTTGATTTCAAAATAGGCGAACTCGAGTAAGACTCGACATGAGCGTCATGAAGTCGAGTTCTAAGAGCTGAAAATGAAAAACTCCGAGCAGAGAACAAGAGTTATAAGGAAGCTTTTGACACCGCCACCTGCCCCGACTGCAATAGCCTCCTCACCGTCGACGAAAGGCAACAGCTTGAGGATCGAAAATGCCTGTTTGAGAGGTGAGTTAGATCAGTTCCCAACATAACCAAGTTTGTTTGGAGGAATGTACGAGAAGACCGATCCTATGGGGTCAGTATCGATGCCTCCCGAGCAAGAGGGGATGTATCACCACTAAGCAAGTGGTATTGATGACGAGCTTGCCGCCATGATCAACCAGTTCGACGTTGATGAAGCACAAGGGCTGTAATGTGCATACGGAGCATGTATTTCGAAGCTAATGACCATGAGTCCTTTAACATTGCCGACGCGTACCTAGTCCAGAATGAAGCTAACTGATCACTAGAGAGCTTACAAAGGGAGTAGAACCGATCCTGAACGAATATATGTTTCATTCCCTTGCGTGGGATATTTTCTATTTTTATAGATGTCTAGCATTAATTCAAGAGCAGAAAGTAGTAATTTTCCTTCTCCTATTTAATGCTTGGATCCTTTACTGCACCAAACTCGGGTTAACATTAATTGCGAGTAAAAATTCACGCTTGCTCAAAGGGTAACTCCGTATCGTTTCAATTTACCCTCAGTTACTCTAACTCTAAATTGAATCCCTTCCATTCTTAGGAATTGGCAAACTGTCCCGAGAATACAGTCATACCCAAATACGAAATTCCCTGGTTGAACAAAACTTGGGGCAAATCGATTTGTGGACATTACCAGTAGATGGACGGCTTTAAATAAAGAAAATGCGAATGAAAGACCCGAGCAATCTCAAAGATGGGTAATATTGTATCGTTCCAATTTATCTATAATCGTCTCGAGTTTTGAATTGATTTATTCCATTCTTAACAGGGATGGTAAATTGCCTTGAAAAGCATTGCGACGTGAAATTGCCAAGTGCAATGCAATAAGACCGCATCATCTCGAGGATTAACACTTAAAAGAAAGCCTTCATGGACGCCTACAGTCTCGTGGGCTTGATGTCATGGGGAATGACAGTGGTCCGAAGCGGTCCGAGTTCAATCCCGAAGGTTAGGGAATGTTGTAAATATTGTAAATGAATAATACAATTTTTTGCACATTTCTTTTTGCAGAAAGAAACAAGGATACTCGAAGAACGAGATCAAGGCCAGTACTTTGCCACAACCTTGGCCCTAATGATGAAGTATCCAACGAAAGTCGAGGAAAACTTAATCCAGCGAAACTCGCAAAGGGGTCGTGCAAGGCATTCAAGATGAAGGGTAAACCAGTATCGTTTTCAGTTTATTCCTTCCCATACTAGCTAACACGTCTCCTTTTCTTTTGGCAAGAAATGTTTATACTAACATTTAACATGTTAAAGGAGACAACCCCAAGGGGCAAAATTATGATCATCTGATGAAATCCATTCTAATGAAAATGGGGCAAATTGATGGCAACCCTGAATTGAAAATGAGAGTATGTCTTTTTTAACTCATTTGGTTTCAAGGATAACCTTTCTTTCTTGCAGGGGCATTCGATTGACAACTATGATGGTTGTCAACATTAACAAGCCCAAATGCTTCAAATCTTCACTCGACTCCTTCACCCATGCATTTCATTATGCAGGGGCAAAAGTCAGAGACAAGCCACTCCGCGGCTTATGGAGTAGGTTCCCCAATTTATTCGATCTGTCCACATGTCTAGGGGCAATTCAAATTCTCCTGTTCTTGAGAATTTTCTTCCATACTTGCACATTCTGTAAATACGTGTGATGCTAAAAACTGTCATATCTGCATTGTGTTTACACATTCCATATGCATAATTATTCTGCATGTTTAATTTGCTAATTCTGACTTGGAATATAAACTGCATATGATGCATCGAATGTGTAGAATGGGGCATGATAGGATGATGAAAGGCAAGCCATTTCCACATACGTCCTACATCTACAGTGAGTCGTGTGTTAAATAGGTTCCGCATTTCCCAAGGCAATGGGTTTTCTCGCAAAAGGTACGATAGCTGAAGGGAAGGAGGCGATCATTTCTCTATCCTAAACACTACAGGTGACCATTGACAACCTATTTGAGCGATAGTTTCATTTCGTAACCCATATCAAGAACCATTCCACATCGGGGCCGAATGGAGGTAGTCCCAGTAATAGCAGGAGGTAAATGGTTAGATATTTTCTTGCTCGAACTAATATCAATTTTCGAGTGTTTCTTTGCTTTCGACCTCATACGGTAATTCAAGTGTTTTGGGACGACGTAAAGCATTTGTTTCTCTATCTAATATACTTTTATCCTTTGCATCGCCCAATTAAACCTGTGTATTCGTTTTCTAAAACCCCGTTGGTGATCATTGCTCATTCCAAGATAAAGATGGTGCCACCTCAAAGCAGAAGAACTCAAAAGAAAAAAGTTTACATAGAGTTCCTAATTCAACTCTTCAAGTGTTCTAGATCTTTGATGTGCATGAGTACAACATAATCTATGGAAATTCTTTAAAGAAAAAAAAAGGGAAGGCCAGTCCCGGGTATGAAAAAGCAAAGTGCCAGTCAAAAGCAAGGCCAATGCCCATTCAAATCAATGTTCACTCTTGAATACCTCTGAACTTTACATGTACATTTTGTCTCTTTGTGTAAGTCCCCAATGGGATTTGGTTACAAAAGAAAACTCTTTGAAGGAGTCAGATTGCTAAATATACTCAGTTGAAGTTTGCACCATTCGGGAGCGACAACAGTATCAGCAAAAGTTGACACCTTCCTCATACAACGATGGTGTCCTTTGAAGACTATTCTAGAAGGTCGAGACTGGTGGTAAAGATGCAATGATTGCCAACGTCAAATCCACCTCATATATTTTCTAGGCCAAAATAAGCCTTTCTTTGTCCTTAATCCCAACTTACGTTACAAGCCGTGAAAGTCTTTTCTAATTAAGGCGCTTGAGTTAAAGTAAAGTTGAATGATTTTAAGCATCGCTCGAAAAGGTACAAGCAATATTGTTTCTCTCTCATTTTTGTAGGGTTCTTGACTTGTAAACCCGGAGTAGATGATGAAGACTTTTTTTGTCAATGACCTTGGCTCAAATGAGTCCTCTTTGATAAGCCTTTAACCCAGCCTACATTATGGTTCTAACCAAGACCTCCAGATCAGCTTGATCGTACAAATTGCGAGATTACTTAGACCCTTGCTGAATGTGATGATGGAAAGATTGAGTGATTTCTTTTCAATCCTGCAATCAGGATAGACAGCCTTTCTCGAGAGTGAGAGAAAGCATTTTCGGACTGAAGTCCCCTATTCAGATCACATTCGAGGTGTTCATACTATGGTAACCTCCTTGAACATAATTAGTAATGCAAACTTGATAGAATAGTTATGCATGATCCACATTTGATTGATTACATCATGAGTTATTACACAGAGTGCTTCTAATTATTGCAAACTTAGTTGAATAGTTTTGCATGAACCGATGAACTCATTAATGAAAATGCTTGCACATGTTACCTCTGACATTGCTTGACAGGTAACACGTTCCTGATGTTTGAGTTACCTTCCAAGGTCTCGAAATTCATTCGGCGATTATTGAATGAACAAGCTTAGTTGTTAAGCAACCACTAGGCGTTTCTTCCAAATTCTTAGGTAAGTATATTTTCAACCTGGACCTTTCAAGAGAATGAATTCTGATGATTATCAGGCTGCTTGAATCCATTGCGGCACATACAGCGACAGGAGAATTTAATCCAGGTTTGAACTTCTACAGAATTCCTGGTCTTCCCAGATTCCAGAATGCCGCCTTTCATGATAAGTTAAATCGTGTTTGAGCTTCTGCAGGATTGCTAGTCTCCCCAAATCCCAGAATGGCACCCTTCATGGTAAGATAACTTGGATTTTAGCTTCTGCAGAATTGCTGGTTTCCCTAGATCCTAGAATGGCACCCTTCATGGTAAGATAACTTGGATTTTAGCTTCTGCAGGATTTCTGGTCTCCCAGATCCCACATTGGCAGCCATAAACCATCTTTTCAGTCAATACCTCTTCCGTCTACCCAAAAAAGATGGCATTTAGGTAATCATTGGTGACTTCTAACACAGAATGATCCATTCCCAAGTCCTAAGTTACAGGCACCACATAGATGAGCCCTTTTTGTAAGACATGCCGTCTCTGGAGTCCTTCCATTGGAACCCCAATACGGAACGATCCATTTTCAAGTCCTGAGTTGCAGGCATCACATGAAGAGCCCTTTTAGTGGGGTATGCTGTCATTGGAGCCCTTCCATTGGAAATCCTAATACGGAACGGTCCGTTTTCAAAAGTCCTTCTTACAGGCATAAAATCCTTCCTACAAGCACAAAGTCCTTCTTACAGGTACTCTTCGGCAAATCCCACATTGAGCGAACCATTTTCAAAGTCCCTTATACAGGCATCAGAGTCCTTACAGGCAAAAAAGTCATTCCTACAGGCACAAAATCCTTCCTACAAGCACTCCTTCGATGAATCCCACATCAGGTGAGCCATTTTTCAAAGTCCTTTATATAGGTATCAGAGTCCTTCTTACAGGCACAAAGTCCTTCTTACAGGCACTCCTTCGGCAAATCCCACTCAGGTGAACCATTTTCAAAGTCCTTTCTAGGGGCATCAAAGTCCTTCTTACCGGCACAAAAGTCCTTCTTACAGGCACAAAAGTCCTTCCTACAGGTACAAAGTCCTTTTTACAGGCACAAAGTCCTTTTTATAGGCACTCTTTTGGCAAATTCCGTATCGAGTGAACCGTTTTCAAAAGTCCTTCCTACAGGCACCAAGTCCTTCTTATAGGCACTCCTTTGGTAGATCCCACATCGGGTGAACCATGTTCAAAGTCCTTCTTACTGGCACAAAGTCCTTCTTACATGCATTTTCTTCGGTGAACCTGACATCAGGTAAACCGTTTAGTAGAATCCTTTCGTTGGGATTCTATCACGGTATGACCCACCATACGGGTCAAAATGCAGACGAATTCTCTAAATAGGATAGATCGCCACTAGAATCCTTCCATTAGGAACTCTGCCATGGGGTGACCCACCATACGGGTCGAATCTTAACCAATTTCAATCATTAGGATCCTTTAACTAGGAATTCCATCATGGTACGACTCACCATATGGGTCAAAGTACAGGTGAGTCTTCTAATAGAATAGATCACCACTAGTGTCCTTTCATTAGGAACTCTGTCATGGGTTGACCTACTATACGGGTCAAATCTTAACCTCCTCGGAGTATGAATAGATCTTCGAGTGCCTGTTCAAAGAGCATTCATATCAAGCAAAAGTCATACAACGGGCAGGTATGTGTTAGGTAAGCTCTCCTCTGTATCTCTCCCCTGCTTCATAAGAACCTCCTCAAGCTGGGTCTGGATCAGAACTTACATAGAGATATTAGAGATCAAATATCACAACTCTTTTTATTTCCCTAGGTTGAGTCGATTAGGATTTAAGTGTCATCTCATCCTTGAAATGAACCTCTACCGAGCTTCCTTTCAAAGAGGGGTGGCTGTTAACACTTGATTTTTTAATCACATTTTCTCTTTAAAATTAATAAAAAAAATCCATAAAAATTTATAATATTAAAAAATCAACTTTGGGGACCTTGGCCAAGCTTAGAGAACCAATTTTGACCAAAAAATAAATTTTCATATTTTCAGTATTTTCCTGCATTTTATTTTTGAAAATTCATAGAAAATCAAGTAAAAATGAGAAATTAAAAAAGCAACTTTGAAAGCCTTGGCCAAGACCCATTTTTGAACAAAAAATAATTTTTTCATATTTTTTGCATTTTTTAAATATTTTTCAGAAATTAGAAAAATATTTGAAAATAAAATTTTATTTGAGGCCACAAAAATATGAAAAAATAGTCAATATTTTATTTTAATTTTCTCTTCATTTTGGTTGAAGAAAATCTACAAAAATTAATTAGGAATCGGTAATTACTTTGTTAATCTCATTTTCAAAGTAATTACCGATTCCTAATTAATTTTTGTAGATTTTCTTCAACCAAAATGAAGAGAAAATTAAAATAAAAATATTGACTATTTTTTCATATTTTTGTGGCCTCAAATAAAATTTTATTTTCAAATATTTTTCTAATTTCTGAAAAATATTAAAAAATGCAAAAAATATGAAAAAATTATTTTTTTGTCAAAAATGGGTCTTGGCCAAGGCTTTCAAAGTTGCTTTTTTAATTTTCTCATTTTTACTTGATTTTCTATGAATTTTCAAAATAAAATGCAGGAAAATACTGAAAATATGAAAATTTATTTTTTGGTCAAAATTGGTTCTCTAAGCTTGGCCAAGGTCCCCAAAGTTGATTTTTTAATATTATAAATTTTTATGGATTTTTTTTATTAATTTTAAAGAGAAAATGTGATTAAAAAATCAAGTGTTAACAGCCACCCCTCTTTGAAAGGAAGCTCGGTAGAGGTTCATTTCAAGGATGAGATGACACTTAAATCCTAATCGACTCAACCTAGGGAAATAAAAAGAGTTGTGATATTTGATCTCTAATATCTCTCTATGTAAGTTCTGATCCAGACCCAGCTTGAGGAGGTTCTTATGAAGCAGGGGAGAGATACAGAGGAGAGCTTACCTAACACATACCTGCCCGTTGTATGACTTTTGCTTGATATGAATGCTCTTTGAACAGGCACTCGAAGATCTATTCATACTCCGAGGAGGTTAAGATTTGACCCGTATAGTAGGTCAACCCATGACAGAGTTCCTAATGAAAGGACACTAGTGGTGATCTATTCTATTAGAAGACTCACCTGTACTTTGACCCATATGGTGAGTCGTACCATGATGGAATTCCTAGTTAAAGGATCCTAATGATTGAAATTGGTTAAGATTCGACCCGTATGGTGGGTCACCCCATGGCAGAGTTCCTAATGGAAGGATTCTAGTGGCGATCTATCCTATTTAGAGAATTCGTCTGCATTTTGACCCGTATGGTGGGTCATACCGTGATAGAATCCCAACGAAAGGATTCTACTAAACGGTTTACCTGATGTCAGGTTCACCGAAGAAATGCATGTAAGAAGGACTTTGTGCCAGTAAGAAGGACTTTGAACATGTTCACCCGATGTGGGATCTACCAAAGGAGTGCCTATAAGAAGGACTTGGTGCCTGTAGGAAGGACTTTTGAAACGGTTCACTCGATACGGAATTTGCCAAAAGAGTGCCTATAAAAGGACTTTGTGCCTGTAAAAAGGACTTTGTACCTGTAGGAAGGACTTTTGTGCCTGTAAGAAGGACTTTTGTGCCGGTAAGAAGGACTTTGATGCCCCTAGAAAGGACTTTGAAAATGGTTCACCTGAGTGGGATTTGCCGAAGGAGTGCCTGTAAGAAGGACTTTGTGCCTGTAAGAAGGACTCTGATACCTATATAAGGACTTTGAAAATGGCTCACCTGATGTGGGATTCATCGAAGGAGTGCTTGTAGGAAGGATTTTGTGCCTGTAGGAATGACTTTTTTGCCTGTAAGGACTCTGATGCCTGTATAAGGGACTTTGAAAATGGTTCGCTCAATGTGGGATTTGCCGAAGGAGTACCTGTAAGAAGGACTTTGTGCTTGTAGGAAGGATTTTATGCCTGTAAGAAGGACTTTTGAAAACGGACCGTTCCGTATTAGGATTTCCAATGGAAGGGCTCCAATGACAGCATACCCCACTAAAAGGGCTCTTCATGTGATGCCTGCAACTCAGGACTTGAAAATGGATCGTTCCGTATTGGGGTTTCCAATGGAAGGACTCCAGAGACGGCATGTCTTACAAAAAGGGCTCATCTATGTGGTGCCTGTAACTTAGGACTTGGGAATGGATCTTCTGTGTTAGAAGTCACCAATGATTACCTAAATGCCATCTTTTTTGGGTAGACGGAAGAGGTATTGACTGAAAAGATGGTTTATGGCTGCCAATGTGGGATCTGGGGAGACCAGAAATCCTGCAGAAGCTAAAATCCAAGTTATCTTACCATGAAGGGTGCCATTCTAGATCTAGGGAAACCAGCAATTCTGCAGAAGCTAAAATCCAAGTTATCTTACCATGAAGGTGCCATTCTGGGATTTGGGGAGACTAGCAATCCTGCAGAAGCTCAAACACGATTTAACTTATCATGAAAGGCGGCATTCTGGAATCTGGGAAGACCAGGAATTCTGTAGAAGTTCAAACCTGGATTAAATTCTCCTGTCGCTGTATGTGCCGCAATGGATTCAAGCAGCCTGATAATCATCAGAATTCATTCTCTTGAAAGGTCCAGGTTGAAAATATACTTACCTAAGAATTTGGAAGAAACGCCTAGTGGTTGCTTAACAACTAAGCTTGTTCATTCAATAATCGCCGAATGAATTTCGAGACCTTGGAAGGTAACTCAAACATCAGGAACGTGTTACCTGTCAAGCAATGTCAGAGGTAACATGTGCAAGCATTTTTCATTAATGAGTTCATCGGTTCATGCAAAACTATTCAACTAAGTTTGCAATAATTAGAAGCACTCTGTGTAATAACTCATGATGTAATCAATCCAAATGTGGATCATGCATAACTATTCTATCAAGTTTGCATTACTAATTATGTTCAAGGAGGTTACCATAGTATGAACACCTCGAATGTGATCTGAATAGGGGACTTCAGTCCGAAAATGGCTTTCTCTCACTCTCGAGAAAGGCTGTCTATCCTGATTGCAGGATTGAAAAGAATCACTCAATCTTTCCATCATCACATTCAGCAAGGGTCTAAGTAATCTCGCAATTTGTACGATCAAGCTGATCTGGAGGTCTTGGTTAGAACCATAATGTAGGCTGGGTTAAAGGCTTATCAAAGAGGACTCATTTGAGCCAAGGTCATTGACAAAAAAGTCTTCATCATCTACTCCGGGTTTACAAGTCAAGAACCCTACAAAAATGAGAGAGAAACAATATTGCTTGTACCTTTTCGAGCGATGCTTAAAATCATTCAACTTTACTTTAACTCAAGCGCCTTAATTAGAAAAGACTTTCACGGCTTGTAACGTAAGTTGGGATTAAGGACAAAGAAAGGCTTATTTTGGCCTAGAAAATATATGAGGTGGATTTGACGTTGGCAATCATTGCATCTTTACCACCAGTCTCGACCTTCTAGAATAGTCTTCAAAGGACACCATCGTTGTATGAGGAAGGTGTCAACTTTTGCTGATACTGTTGTCGCTCCCGAATGGTGCAAACTTCAACTGAGTATATTTAGCAATCTGACTCCTTCAAAGAGTTTTCTTTTGTAACCAAATCCCATTGGGGACTTACACAAAGAGACAAATGTACATGTAAAGTTCAGAGGTATTCAAGAGTGAACATTGATTTGAATGGGCATTGGCCTTGCTTTTGACTGGCACTTTGCTTTTTCATACCCGGACTGGCCTTCCCTTTTTTTTTCTTTAAAGAATTTCCATAGATTATGTTGTATACTCATGCACATCAAAGATCTAGAACACTTGAAGAGTTGAATTAGGAACTCTATGTAAACTTTTTTCTTTTGAGTTCTTCTGCTTTGAGGTGGCACCATCTTTATCTTGGAATGAGCAATGATCACCAACGGGGTTTTAGAAAACGAATACACAGGTTTAATTGGGCGATGCAAAGGATAAAAGTATATTAGATAGAGAAACAAATGCTTTACGTCGTCCCAAAACACTTGAATTACCGTATGAGGTCGAAAGCAAAGAAACACTCGAAAATTGATATTAGTTCGAGCAAGAAAATATCTAACCATTTACCTCCTGCTATTACTGGGACTACCTCCATTCGGCCCCGATGTGGAATGGTTCTTGATATGGGTTACGAAATGAAACTATCGCTCAAATAGGTTGTCAATGGTCACCTGTAGTGTTTAGGATAGAGAAATGATCGCCTCCTTCCCTTCAGCTATCGTACCTTTTGCGAGAAAACCCATTGCCTTGGGAAATGCGGAACCTATTTAACACACGACTCACTGTAGATGTAGGACGTATGTGGAAATGGCTTGCCTTTCATCATCCTATCATGCCCCATTCTACACATTCGATGCATCATATGCAGTTTATATTCCAAGTCAGAATTAGCAAATTAAACATGCAGAATAATTATGCATATGGAATGTGTAACACAATGCAGATATGACAGTTTTTAGCATCACACGTATTTACAGAATGTGCAAGTATGGAAGAAAATTCTCAAGAACAGGAGAATTTGAATTGCCCTAGACATGTGGACAGATCGAATAAATTGGGGACCTACTCCATAAGCCGCGGAGTGGCTTGTCTCTGACTTTTGCCCCTGCATAATGAAATGCATGGGTGAAGAGTCGAGTGAAGATTTGAAGCATTTGGGCTTGTTTAATGTTGACAACCATCATAGTTGTCAATCGAATGCCCCTGCAAGAAAGAAAGGTTATCCTTGAAACCAAATGAGTTAAAAAAGACATACTCTCATTTTCAATTCAGGGGTTGCCATCAATTTGCCCCATTTTCATTAGAATGGATTTTCATCAGATGATCATAATTTTGCCCCTTGGGGTTGTCTCCTTTAACATGTTAAATGTTAGTATAAACATTTCTTGCCAAAAGAAAAGGAGACGTGTTAGCTAGTATGGGAAGGAATAAACTGAAAACGATACTGGTTTACCCTTCATCTTGAATGCCTTGCACGACCCCTTTGCGAGTTTCGCTGGATTAAGTTTTCCTCGACTTTCGTTGGATACTTCATCATTAGGGCCAAGGTTGTGGCAAAGTACTGGCCTTGATCTCGTTCTTCGAGTATCCTTGTTTCTTTCTGCAAAAAGAAATGTGCAAAAAATTGTATTATTCATTTACAATATTTACAACATTCCCTAACCTTCGGATTGAACTCGGACCGCTTCGGACCACTGTCATTCCCCATGACATCAAGCCCACGAGACTGTAGGCGTCCATGAAGGCTTTCTTTTAAGTGTTAATCCTCGAGATGATGCGGTCTTATTGGCATTGCACTTGGCAATTTCACGTCGCAATGCTTTTCAAGGCAATTTACCATCCCTGTTAAGAATGGAATAAATCAATTCAAAACTCGAGACGATTATAGATAAATTGGAACGATACAATATTACCCATCTTTGAGATTGCTCGGGTCTTTCATTCGCATTTTTCTTTATTTAAAGCCGTCCATCTACTGGTAATGTCCACAAATCGATTTGCCCCAAGTTTTGTTCAACCAGGGAATTTCGTATTTGGGTATGACTGTATTCTCGGGACAGTTTGCCAATTCCTAAGAATGGAAGGGATTCAATTTAGAGTTAGAGTAACTGAGGGTAAATTGAAACGATACGGAGTTACCCTTTGAGCAAGCGTGAATTTTTACTCGCAATTAATGTTAACCCGAGTTTGGTGCAGTAAAGGATCCAAGCATTAAATAGGAGAAAGGAAAATTACTACTTTCTGCTCTTGAATTAATGCTAGACATCTATAAAAATAGAAAATATCCCACGCAAGGGAATGAAACATATATATTCGTTCAGGATCGGTTCTACTCCCTTTGTAAGCTCTCTAGTGATCAGTTAGCTTCATTCTGGACTAGGTACGCGTCGGCAATGTTAAAGGACTCATGTCATTAGCTCGAAATACATGCTCCGTATGCACATTACAGCCCTTGTGCTTCATCAACGTCGAACTGGTTGATCATGGCGGCAAGCTCGTCATCAATACCACTTGCTTAGTGGTGATACATCCCCTCTTGCTCGGAGGCATCGATACTGACCCCATAGGATCGGTCTTCTCGTACATTCCTCCAACAAAACTTGGTTATGTTGGGAACTGATCTAACTCACCTCTCAAACAGGCATTTTCGATCCTCACTGTTGG
>JAGVVM010011823.1:0-19644 GCA_019149425.1 Psidium friedrichsthalianum
CAGGGACTGTTTGCTCACCACAGCCATCCAAGTGCTTCTTTTTGGAGAAGATGATCAGGTGAAGTTGACGAGAGGGGGGACGGCGGTAGAGTTGACTTTGATCATTGTGGCTGAAGGGAAAGTATGCATTCCATCGTCATCCTACTGTTTATTGAGTGGGGGGGGTCGCACCGAGAAAATATTTAAGTACAGACATGGTGCCACCTCATTTTTACAGACTCCCATTCATTTTGCGACACCTGTCCATACGGGGCCCACTTGCCAGAATTTTGTTCTCAATCGTTGCCCTCTCTCTCCTCTCTTGTCTGCTTTCTCTTCCTTTTCCTTTCACACGCCATGGACAGTTTTCTCTTCTCTCTCCGTTTTTCACACCCCCCCCCCCCCACCCTCTCCATCTCCCTCTGACAACGTCGTTCACGTGTAGCCTCCTTCCATCGCCGCTCCGCCGAGGGCCCCTCCCTCCGCGTCGTCCTCCTGGACCCCTTCCTCTTCATTGCCTTGTTTGTCATGGGTGTTCTCACGGGCCTTGACGACTACCTATATGCCTAAGTCGCGGTCTCGACGTCGTGTCTAGGACCAGAGGAAAACGAAAACCCCGTTCTTTTGCTCCACCCAATCCGTCTAGCCAGACACAAAGGTGTACAATTTGTTCAAAATCTAATGGTTCTTGGCGTTCATTCACCAAAGTTTCTCTTACTTACTCTAGTGGCTGGCAACGGGCAACCAAGATGAGGAACGAATGGCTCTGGAATCGACTAGTTCTAAGTGGACTCGTGGAACCGCTGCTTGGATTATCGTAGAACAAGAGGAGCCGCATTAGGAAAATACTAAACTTCAACAAAAATGATAGATATATGCCACCATTGCGAGAGGAGGGAGTAACTAATTGGTCTTTCGGTGCACTTACCCCGTAATGAGAGTGAAATGAGGTCCTAACTCTCTGACTCAACATCAGTATGTATATGAAAAGACACGATATATGAAAGACTCGTGTTGCAAACCTGAATTGGACGTTCACTGACAATAGCCGGATAGCTAGAGATGGATACAGGTCGTCGGAGATTGGGGGGAGAGGGTCGTCCATGGCCTACAAAAAGAAGAGAAGATAACAGAGAGAAGAGAGAGGGCAACGAAGGAGAGAGAAATATTCCGGCAAGTGGGCCACTTATGGACAGGTGTCAAAAATAAATGGGGGTCTGTAAAAATGAGGTGGCACCACATCTGTGCCTAATATTTTTCTCGGGCCGAAAAAAAGGATTCTAAGTGCTATCATTTTTTCAAATAAGAGTATGAAGTGCTATTAGTCTCTTAGCGAAATGTCTGAAGTGGCTATGGTTGTTTCAAATAAGGGTCTGACTTCGCCGGCTGGCTAACAAATTTTTTGGTTGATCAAAGGCATTTTTGTCCAAATGTAAATTTAATCTAATTTGTTGTTAAATTAAAATTTAAAAAACAAAATCAAAAAATAAAAATAAAAAAGGAAAAAACAAGCGGGAGGATTGACCTCTTGCTTGTGTTTCTTATTTTTTTTTTTGTACTTTGTTGTTTTTTTCAAAATCTCTTAAAAAGAGAAAAATGAAAAATATAAACAAAATAGTAAATGATCAAAATACCCCTAACTAAAGTGACTCAAGCCCCATTTTTTAGACTAATATAGTCACTTTATGCATTTATTTGAAATAATGTGTACTTCATGCCCTTTGTTGACACAACAAGGGCACTTCATGTTCTTATTTGAAACAAGATCTACTTCAGGCCTTTATTTGAGAAAATAAGAGCATTTTGGGTCCTTATTTGAAATTTTTCCCCGTTGCACCATGACTGCAGCTTTTCTTCATGTGAATTTATGCCCACCACTTTGATGTTTCTTATCAAGAAAATACTATACCACCTTTGATCCATCGTACTTGCATTTGATTCGCTAACGATGAATGCCATCAATTTAATCTCGAAACTTACTTTTTCTATATAAGTTTAGAGTACTTAGATCTAAATCTTCACATGTGACCAGTTAATTCATTTTCCCTTTAAACTGTTTTCTATTTTCTACTGGCGATGTCGTGATCAGGGATGAGGTTACATTCGCCAGAAATTTTTCAAAGCATATGAAGGTTTCAAAGTAAGGCTAAACAACTTACCCAAAAAAAATTTAGTTTTGCTTCCGTCAATTTTCTCAAAAGATACCATTAGGTTAATGTTGGATATTTTCATTCAAGTTGGCCCGGAAATTTTCGAAAAGCATAAACAAAAAGAAATAAAAAATTACAAGAATGTAGTTAATTTATTGCTGAAGACAAGTACACTTGATCATTTGTAAACATTCTTTCAATTTTTGCCCCACCAAGAACAGTTCGTAGATCCATTATTTGCGATATGTAAATACAGCAAGGGCCAAAGACAAAAGATCGAAACCAAAACGGTAGGGACTAAAACATCAAAGTTCAAAGATGAGGGGCGAAACTGCAATAATTCCCCTCGACATCTAGAGACCCCGTATGCAAACTTCGCTATGGATAAATGGGAGGCATAACCTCTCTCTCCTACACCATTGCCCTTGCTTCTCCCAAATCTGAACAATCTCAGAAGCAAAAAGGATCATAACCATGGCACCTAAGGTCAAGACCCTTGTTCTTGCTTTCCTGATGTTGCTGATGATTTCCTCCTCTCTCGGTGAGCATCTCTCTCTCAAATCTCAATACTAGCTAAAGAAGATCTCCAATGTCCACACCAGGAATTCAAAGAATTCGATATATCCAGTGCAAAACTATTCACACAACGGATTTTATCCATTTTTGCAGGCGTGCCGGTGGAGTACAATGGTTTCGGACGCGAAACCCTCACTTCGTAAGGTATGGTTTGCACGAAACACGACACCAGTCGACATCCTTCACGTATATGCTTATATGCACGCGTTTTGGAATAATCGATCCTATCTACTGCATGCATGCAAGCACGCAGTTTATTCCCAAGAAGAATCGTGACGTGAGGATATGACAACGTTGCCCTACTCTCGTAGAAGCTGTCTTAAGCTATAGATGACATTTTGTTACCTGGTTCTGATTGTACTTACAGGTTGACTTGACATAAAGCTTAGTGAAAAAAGACTATGCAAAAACTTAATCGTTGCTAACGTTTCTTTGTGGATCTCGTCAAAGATGGTGGAAACCTGAAAATTCGGAAGCTCGGGATGGTCGATAGCCTCATCGACTATGAAGAAGTGTGCGCCAATCCTCAGCATGATCCCCGAGGAAGTGCAAGAATGCTCCTTGATTCTCTCTCTCTCTCTCTCTCTCTCTTCTCTCTCTCTCTCTCTGTGATAGGATGATCTTAATGTAATGCATTGAGCGACAATATGTATTGTAACATCTGAGTTTCTGTAGAAATATCACTGTAATGCCCGTCTTGAGGGTGAAATAATAAACCTCTGAAGTATGATTTTTGCGACGGAGCACCTAATTTTGTTTAGCACTTTAATTATCGCGCGGCTACCGTCCGTTTCCATTTTCAAGACCACCGGAATTCACCTTGCACAAGAGACGGCACTTGAATGGAGAGACGACAAGAAAGAAAACAGGGACATCACTGACGTTTCCCCGGCCGTTGCTTTAAGGTTTTCTTTGGAAAACTATGCATAGAATGAAAGGTTTCCTACCTGCCCTGTCTGAACAATGAAAATGTCCCTCATTACACGTGAATGCTACTCAAGCAGATGAGGAAATTTTTCACTAGTTCAATTTCTCAAGCTCAAGCTTAAAAGACAATATCCAGTTTGTGCTTATGAACATCATAGTGATGACGCTAATTGTAGAATGGTGTCATAAGCATCAATTGCTTCACAATTCGGATATGAAGCATCCAAACATATCTACGTGTGACTTATTATCTTGCTTATAATCTCCCATTGTGAAATCTGTAATTATGGCAGAAGGGAAAACAGATTTGGACCCCAAAATGTTATAGGGTTTTCTCCAAGTTGACGAGCAAACAAGAGTGAACAAGGAACATTTTTCTGTCTAGATTCATGAAAGCAATTCCTAAATCTACTATCCACTCTGGTAACCAATCCTGTTTTGGTAGAAACTTTATGCGCATATGTATAGTGTGTACCGTAATAGTCAGATGCATCCAACAATAATAACCCGAAAATGATCAAAATTACAACCTCCAAGTGGCTGCAAACGTCGCGACATCGCTACATGGAGAGACTGTGGACGCTCAGGTAAATTCCTCTTTCAAGTAACCAGGCCCATGTCTGAAGGGATCGGATTCTGGCTATGCCTCTGGTCGATATAACCCAGAATGATTCACACGGCTACTGAGTACATGAAGGATGGCTTTCTTAGTGCCACCGCACTCGTCCCTGTTGTTCTCAACATACTCCTTCGCCTGGGCAGCGACATCATTAATAAAATCAAACCGCTTGTCCTCCGACAGCAGAAGCCTCTCGATGTCCATCGTCAATAGCTTTCCTGTTTCCTTTATTTTCGAGGAAAGGAATCCTCTCCATTTTGTATTGCAACGAGTCATCTTTCTTTGTCTGCCACGATAAAAGAAAACTTCGGGTTAAGAGCTGAAGCAAAAGGACTATCCTGTCCATAACAATAGCATGAATTCTTGGGAATAATTTATTATTTATCTTTTATTTCGGTGGCTAGAGACGGCGACTTGGCGACGGCGGCCAGTGCAGTGGTCAATTGTTGGCTGTTGTCGCAGTCGGCGAAGGTTGATGGTTGGCGACCGTCGCGGCCGATGGCGGTTGGCAACGGGCAGTGCTCGGCGATGGTTGGTTGCCAAGGGCGGTCGGCAGGTGGCGGCAATGGGCAACAACCGGCGATGGTCGGCGGCAACGGAGGTGAGAATGGTAAAAAAAGAGAGTGAGGTGAGAAGTACTTTTTGAGTTGGAGAAGTTTTTTTTTAATTCTTAAATTAGAGAAAAACCAACTTCATAGGTGGAAATTCATTTCAAAAGTGAAATTTTTTTGTAAAAGTAAAAATTTCTACCAAATGGATTTCTGCTTTAGAAGTTACATTATTAAATGAATTTTGGCTCCAAAAATACTTCTGGAGTCGAATTCACTTTCAAAAGTATTATCATGCGCCCTCTAAACAACTCATAGGGCGGAGAGAACCAAGCTGCGTGGTCTATTACACATGATCAAGCGATTCAAGCCTTATCCCACTTCACAAGCAAGACCAAACAACCGCGCCTCCAAACAAAAGAAAATGTCCAGCAAACTCAAATTCCTGCTCCTAGTATTCCTTCCCGAATCCGAGGATTAAACTAATCCATTTAATACCCTGAACACATCCCCATCAGCACAGACAAGCTCTCGCATTTTCTGACACACATTATAACATGTGCTGTAATCACGGCCGAAGCTAACCCATTTGCTGAACTAGCGCTGAAAGTGAAACATGCCGATCAGTTTCACTTCTTCACATCGACAATGCTCCAAACAAAACCATAAAGCCTTAAAAGATTCGCAAGGTGCAAGCCAAAAGTACCAGTTTTCTTCGCCGCCACTCTTGCCGGCGCCGCCCACCGCTCCGCAACTGCGAAGTCACCTACAAAAACGAGTCGCGGCCAAAACTTCACCATTTCACCCAGAGACTACGGCCATCGGGTTCCTCACGAGACGACGATGCTGAACGAAGAAAAAAAAAACAACGGCGAGAGAGAGGAGGAGAGACCAAAAGCGGCGCCTTCGACGGAAGTGCCCTCGTCCGTCCATTTGCCGGTCGTATCTACAACAAAAGGATTGACAGTAGAATCGAGACGGATCTTCGGAGAAGTAAAGACGATGAGGGTGACCAAGCTAAAAATGGAGAAAACAAACCGGTGCGCTTGACGACGCAGTAAAGGAAGTGAGCAGGAGCAGAGAGCCGGTTTTTTTCCAATTTAGGTTCTAATTTTTTTTTACCAAAATAAGACAAAAAAAAAAAACATATTGCCGGATTGGGGCTCGCGCAGCACTTCCAATCAAAATGCCGCGCGGGCCGAGGGCCCGTGCGGCCCAATGGCCCGCGAGGCCTCTATTTTTTTTGCTTTTTTTCAATAATTTGTTATGTATTTTTAATTATATTTAAAACATTTATATTTTTATAAATTATTAGATATAAATTTTTATTTTGAGATTTATTTTTATAACATAATTATCAATAAATAATTGAAAAATTTCTTAAGATATATGTAATTAATTTATTTAGTTCGTAAAAATGAATAAATAAATATTCATAAAATTTATTTTTATTTATATATCGTTGTAAATATAAATAATTAAATTATTAAGATAAATTTATATATAATTTTTATTAATTATTTACATACTAAATTAATTAATTACATACATATTAATAAAATTGATAATTATACAATATAAATTATTTAATATAAAAATACCAAAAAAATTTGAAATTAATTATTGATAATTATGTTATAAAAATAAGCTTCAAAAGAAAAAAAATTATATTACAAAGTTATATAAATACAAAATTATAAAAATATGTAAAAAATGAAATTAAAAAAAGCTAATTAATTTATTTAGTATGTAAATAATGAATAAATAAATATTGATATAATTTATTTATATTTATATAAATTTGTGAATATAAATAATTTATTTATTTTCATAAAATTTTCAATTAATATAATTTATTTATTATGTAAATAATTAATTAATTTTTTAAGATAAATTTTTTGTATAAATTTTTATTAACTATTTGCATACTAAATAAATTAATTACTTACATATTAATAACTTTTTTAATTAATTACTAATAATTATGTTATAAAAATAAGCTTCAAAAGAAAAAAAATAATAATATTCACAAAGTTATGTAATTATAAATTATAAAAATACGTAAATAAATATGAAATGAAAAAAAAACCTGTCGCACCGGCCTTGTGGAATTAATTTATTTAGTATGTAAATAATTAATAAAAATTTATATAAAAAATTTATATTCATAAATTAATTATTGTTTGCATACTAAATAAATTATATTAATTGGAATTTTTTTAATTTCTTATTTTTTACTTAGTTTTATAATTTTACAATTATATAAATATTTAATTTTTTATATCTATATTTCTAATATTATTTGTTTTCCTTTTCAAGCTTATTTTTATAACATAATTATCAATAATTAATTAAAATTAATTTATATAAAAAATTTATCTTAAAAAATTAATTATTTATTTACATACTAAATAAATTATATTAAATAGTAATTTTATTTTTTAAATTTCTTATTTTTTATTTTAAGTATTTTTTATAATTTTATATTGATATAAATATTTAATTTTTTATTCTATATTTATAATATTATTTTTTCCTTTCAAAGCTTATTTTTATAACATAATTATCAATTTTATTAGTATGTATGTAATTAATTAATTTAGCATGTAAATAATTACTAAAAAATTATATGTAAATTTATCTTGATAAGTTAATTATTTATATTTACAACGTTATATAAATAAAAATAAATTTTATGAATATTCATTTTTTACGAACTAAATAAATTAATTACATATATATTAAGAAATTTTTAATTATTTATTGATAATTATGTTATAAAATAAACCTCAAAATAAAAATTTATATTTAATAATTTATAAAATATAAATGTTTTAAATATAATTAAAAATGCCTAACAAATTATTGAAAAAAAGCTAAAAAAAAAAAACCTCATGGGCCATTGGGCCGCACGGGCCCGCGCGGCATTTTGATTGCCGCGCGGGCCCCAATCTGGGAAATATGTTTTTTTTATCCTATTTTGGTAAAAAAAAATTTTGGAACCTAAATTGGAAAAAAAACCCAGCAGAGGGCCATGGCCAATCCTTCCCGACTAGCATCGCTCTCTCCTCTTTTCTAGACTTCATCGATTGGGTGGTGCGCCGATAGACCCGCCTAGCCCGCCCCAAAATGATCGGCTTGGCCCATATTTTTTTTTCTCTTTTTATTTTTTTGCATCGGTGGATGGGCGCAGGCGAAGCTTGGGACAGGCCCGGACCCGGCCCGCCCACCTTCTTTAATAATAAAGCAGGTCCTTTTTTTCTTAAACATGACCTCTCATTACATAGGAGGGATTTTCATCTTTTTACTGATTTCTTTTTAGAGTTTGCACAGATTTATTTTCCATTTATTGGGCATAAAATAAAAAAAATCAAAGCAAAAAAAAAAGGACATAAAATATAAAATATAACTAAATTACATAGGGCTCTCCTAGACAAATATGAACATTTTGACTATAAAGATAGAGTCAAAATTGATCAAAGGTAAACCTAGCCTCCTCCATCGCTCGGGACCAACAAGGCCAACAAGGAGTAGTGGTAAGACTTGCATAGAAATATGTTACTGACGTGAGCACTTCTTTTTTATTTTTACACTATTTCAAAAACCCAATAACTCAATCGTATGGATATGTAAAATATAAGATTTCCGATCCTAACGAGGTATGGAGGGAAACAGATACTCAATTTATACTCGATCTCATGGATACATATTGAATTCCAAGGGAAAAATGGGGTTGCTTCCTCGGCAAAACTGGAATAAGGATTCGATGGATGGGATTTGGAATGATACTATGCAAGCCGAACATGAAGTGGTGTTTTTAGTGGCAGACAAGTGGTTCTCCAATAGATTGACTTGTAATAATATCTACAGCTTCTCCTAGTTCGACCAGGTCGTGGGATTGACGTGAGGGGATAGGGATGACTATATTTCTGAACGCGAACTCAAACTCATGAGACCCTGTGAAGTTTGATTCTATAGGAGCATGGCCTAAAATTGCTCGAAGAACATATCAAACCTTTAGTCCAGCAAACTATATTTCTTGTAGTACAGTCAACAATATAAAGACGGGTTGACTTCTTCGAGCATTTTTCTTCGTTTTGATTGTGTGAATCACATCTAGCGTCGTCCCTAAGCTTGAATCCACCTTCTTTTTGCATTGATATTGTGTGAAACCTTGTCTGCGAACCTTAAGAGCTTGTGAAACTTTCGTGAGCTTATAACCTCCATGTGCACGAAACCAAACCCTTCGATTGCACAGGTAAGTCTCCTTACTTTCTTTAGATGCTGCTTGATGATTTGTATGGTTTGTTTAGCGTATAACATGAAGGATTGGAATTCGTTGGATTTGTCCTTTCGGCCGGTGACCGTTTAGGTGATTGTAGGTAGTTTCTAGGCACAAAATTCATATATGTTAGGTTAGGAAGGCCAAGGAGTCAATTGGTGTAGAAGTCGGAGAGATTTGTGAAAGTTTTAGGTGTTGTTTTTGAGCTCTAACGAGGTTCCGGTGAGTTGTCGACCCGGTCAACATGTCAATGTTAATGTAGCGCCTGTGGATTGGTCAAGTAGGGCCATGTCAACTAGAGTTTGTTGGCCGTTCATCCTAAAAAAAAAAGGAAAACAGTAATCCGGCTCTGAGTCGAGGGAAGGACACGGGTCAACCAGGTTAGGTCGGGTCATTGACTCTGATTCAACATGTGTTGATCTGTCGGTGAATCAGAGCAAAATCCTCTAATGGTCCTCATGGAGCCACATGTCGCTTGCGAATTAAATCAAAATAAAAATGTGATCTAACGGCTAGGATCTTCCCACATGGTTAAATCTAGACCATTCTCTTTATATAGACGGGAAAAATATAAAAAAGAACAAAAGAACAAAAAAATTCAAAAATTCAAAAGAAAAAAAAGTACCTAAACTACATCGTTTTGGTCTTAGACCAACCCAAGACCCTTATGGTCTAGATCAAGCACCCGCGAGGTGTGAGCCAAGTCAACTCGACCTGGTCCAAAAATAATAATAAAAAAATAAAAAATAAAAAATTAGAAAAAAATAGAAAAATCCAAAAAAATGGAAAAATTCATAAGAAAGGGAAAATTCAAAAAAATCTAGAAAATTTTCCAAAAATCACAAAAAAAAAATGGTCACATTCAACTGGTTTGACCCATTTTTGTGTATTTTCGTTCCTGAACCTTTTCTAAATGACCATTTTGCCCTTTCTGACGTTTTGTTCCAAAAATCCCCAAATTGCCCCCAAGCACTATTGACACACTCTCTAAGCCTTTAGAGCTTCACTAAGTATGCCATGTGATGAGGCGATTTATCTGCATATTCTACTTCCTTGATCTACACACTTACTCTTACTAACTGTGACTGATAGGATAATTATTTCTATTTGCATGAACCCTTCAGATGTTAGAGCTTACCTCATCTCGAGATATCTGCATGAAATTCATGATTAGAAAAATTATCCGACTTAGGTACCGAAAGGATGTGGATGGAAACGTCGGCATAACTAAGTCCCCAAACCTAAATTCTCTGGTTCCGTAGAACTGAACGAACTCTCCCAATCGTTTGGTAGGGTTTTCAATCTACCCTCCAAAAAATAAATTGGCAGCGACTCTATTGGCACACACACATTGCACATGTCACCTAATCACATTAAGGTCGATCTTGTTTTAATAAAAATCCTATCATTGTGATTTGATATGAGCTTGGGAGAGTTCACACTTGGTTTCACCATTTTATCGAATGGATGAGATCTTGGTAATCCATTAACCTGCCCCTTTGGGAAGAGCCGCCACAATCTTGTCATGCTCTTAAGGTACTTCATAGAATGTGCTTGTGCTCCTTTTTCAGTGATATAACTTCCACCATCTAGCAAAATGCCTTTCACAAATGTAGAAAGTGGAGTTGGTTCAATCCCCCTCTTTCAACTCATGCCACCCAAACCCACAAAGTACATGTGGGAAGGCACCTACCAACTATTGGACCTGATGTAACCCTCCGTGTCTGCCCGAGCACACAAGTTTGTCGCAATCGCGACCATAGTCGCGGAATAACTGTTAAGGTGAGATATAGATATAGATATATATATCGGTCATAGATTCGGATCGTCTGATTATAGATGTGGACATCGTGAGTCAGCAATCGAGGAGGAACCCATTTGGACGGACACGCGGCATCGACCACAAATTCTAACCAATTCGAAGTCTCAGAAGATCATTAACGTTTGTATCGAGAAAAGAGAAACTTACCATGTTCCGTGGCCCCTGAGGCTCACCTTGGCCTTGCGCTTGTTAATTTGCCTATGAATTCCTGCACTCATCGTGTCAAACAAGAAGTCGGAATGATACCTCTGTTTTCTTGCCCCGACAACCTTGAACGATCCCAAAAGCAAAGTGCTTAAAGCACTTTGATTAGTCGATCAGAACCCGTCATTAACCACCCTTCCGCCTCCCCAAGCGATTATTAAACCTCCAAAATTCTGGTCTTTCGGATTGGTATGGTATCGACATGTCGAGTTGTCCCTCTTCTAGTAGTGCTCTTAAACCATAGAGAAATCAGAAATAATACACAATTTACAAACTTCAAATGCTTGCCACTTGATCTCAGATGTGTGCCATTTCCTTTTTCCATTCCATGTTCATGTCTCCATCCAATCCACTTTTGAAGGTCTCGAAAGCCGAAATATGAGGATGTGAAGCAAACCGTGTAATGATGTGCTAAAATGGGGTTTGGTACCAAGGAAGAAAGGGAAAGGAAATTATACCCAACCAAAAATGTCTCCTTTACATGTCTCCCACCACATGTATTTCATTTAAATTTGGAAGGAAAAAAAAAACAAATCATCAATGAAAGATTTGACCGTGGCTGTCCATACATCGAGATACCGATTTGTATCTCACTACTGTGAGCTGATAATTTATTCACATATCCGTGTAGTTAATTTCACTTCGAAAATCAATGAAGAGCGATCTCATGAATTCCATGGTACCGAATTGGATCGGATAAAACACCCGATTCCGACTGCCTACATGCGCCCGTCGGTCTTGCGCGTCGAGGCCGGTGATAATAATCAGTATCGCACATTAGCTTGATTGACCATTGGGAAAGTAAGTATGGGCAATTAACACTAGCACCAAGACAAGACTGACTCCTTTGCCTATCGCACTCACCAGGAGGGAGAGGAGAAGTAGATTTGACGTATGGAAAAGAGGTTGAGAATTTTGCCCATTCTTATGGTGCAGAAACGGAGGGGGGGAAAGGAGGTGACAGATGACAAATGAGCACCCAAAGAAGCCATGCAGATATTGCTGGGGGCTGTTTGCCATCACCACAACCATCCATGTGCTTTCTTTTTGAGAAGATGATCAAGTGAAGGTGACAAGAGGAGGCACAGCAGTACAGTTGACTTTGATCATTGTGGGCTGGAGGGAAAGTATTGCATTCCATCATAATTCTACTGTTTTTTGAGTGGGGGTGGGGGTTGGGGGTGCACCAGGACGACAGGATTTCTCCTTCTGACTTTATGCCCACCGCTTTGATGTTTCTGTCAAGAAATATTATACTGCCTTTGATCAATCGGACTTGCATCTGATCCTCCGTAGGTGAATGCCATCGATTTTAATCTCAAAACTTAATTTTTCTATACAAGTTTAGAGTAGATCGAAATCTTTGCATGTGACCTATTAGTGTTTTTTTTTCCCCTTTCAGACTGTTTTCTATTTTCTACAAATTATTGGAAGAGGCCAGTGATGGGTTTATAATTATAAGGGAAAGTCTTATATTTAGAATTAGCTTTTGGGATGACAGAGCCTAGGATCCCTCAACACTGGTATGAAAGTCCACTTACCAACAAGTTTGGACCCAATAGTTACACGAGAGAGAGACAAGTTGTTGTGGCTCCGACCGAAGGCCCGATGTGTGAGAGGGAGATTATAGGGTTTATCCTAGGAAAGATCGGTTCCAGTATGGATGTTCCCACCTTAGAATCGAGAACCATCCGGTAGGAACCGATTTCGCAAAATGTGAATCGTGAACGACCCACTCATTCCATGGATCCACCCGAAAACCGAACTACCGGTCCCAGTCCGGTTCCCAATTGGATCCTGATTACGGTCCTACCGAGTACCGACATCAATTAAAAAATAAAATGGAATCAATCCCTAGCCATTGAAGGAGAAAGGCTCAACTTGAGACTTTGACGGTGCATTATTCACATTTGCATTCAGTATTCTCATCACATGAAAAACTTAAAAACAATGTCTTTGCAAGTGGCAGTATTATTGTTAACAATGGAGTCGAGCATCATAAGAAATGTAATAATAGCTGATCAACTAATTAACACAAATTTTCAAATGCATCTATAGTGTACAACACATATTACACATGAAAATAAGTTGGGTCTGGACCTTTTTGTTTTTTGGACGAATGAGTCTGGGTTCTTGGCCTTTAAGGGAGATAGCTTCAATAAAAAAAAAATACACATTTGTATATTCTAAATGGACTGATTCGGTTGGGCCGGTTGGATGGTTCTCACTCAAAATCGCAAACTCAACCGATATCTACCGGTTCTAGAAAATTAGAATCGAGAATTGGACCAGTATTCACCTATTCCATCCAAAATCAACCAATTGGATATGGTCCAATTCAGTTCGGATGGATCATGATTTTTTTCTCACTCCTAATTTATCCCGCATCGATTGTAGAAGAGGTGATGAGGGATGGGGTTACGTTCACCAGAAATTTTTCGAAGCATTCGAATGTTTCAAAGCAAGGCTAAATAATTTTCACCTAAGAAAGAAATTGTTTTGCTCCCGTTAATTTTCTCAGAAAATACAACTAGGTTAATGTGGGATATTTTCATTCAAGTTGGCCCAGGAAAATTTCAAAAAGCGCAAACAAAAAGAAATCGAAAATTACGAGAATGTAGTTAATTTAATTGCTGAAGACAAAGTACACTTGATCACTTGTAATCATTCTTTCAAATTTTACCCGACCGAGAACAGTTCCTAGATCCATTATTGCGATATGTAAATATAGCAAGGGCCAAAGACAAAGATCAAAACCAAAACGGTAGGGACTAAAACATCAAAGTTCAAAGATGAGGGACGAAACTGCAATAATGCCCCTCGACATCTAGGGACCCCGTATGCAAACTTCGCTACGTATAAATGGGAGGCAAAACCTCTCTCTCTCCTGCACCATTGCCCTTGCTTCTTCCAAAATCTGAACAATCTCAGAAGCAAAAAGGATCATATCCATGGCCCCTAAGGTCAAGACCCTTGTTCTTGCTTTCCTGATGTTGCTGATGATTTCCTCCTCTCTAGGTGAGCATCTCTCTCTATAATCTCAATACTAGCTAAAGAAGATCTCCGATGTCCACACCGGGAATTCGAAGAACTCGATATATCCCGTGCACAGCAATTCACACGACAGATTTTATCCATTTTTGCAGGCGTGCTGGGGGAGTTCGATGGTTCGGACGCCAAACCCTCGCTTCATAAGGTATGGTTTGCATGAAACACGACACCAATTGACATCCTTCACGTATATGCTTATATGCAAGCGTTTTGGAATAATCGATCCTATCTACGATGCATGCAAGCATGCAATTTATTCCCTAGAAGAAACGTGACGTGAGGATATGACAAAGTTTCCCTATTCTTGAAGAAGCCGGCTTAAGCTATAGATGATAATTTTGTTACCTGGTTCTGATTGTACTTACTGGTTGACTTGATATAAAGCTTAGTGAAAATAGACTCTGCAAAACCTTAATCGTTGCTAACGTTTCTTTGTGGATCTCCTCAAAGGATGGTCAAACCCTGAAAATTCGGAAGCTCGGGATGGTCGATAGCCTCAACGACTACGCCGAAGTGTGCGCCAATCCTCAGCATGATCCCCATAAGAAGTGCAAGAATGCTCCTTGACTCTCTGTGTGTGATTGTGTGATAGGAGGATATTAATGTAATGCGTTGAGAGACTATATATAGTGTAGCATTCTCTCCGAGTTTGCGTAGAAATATCCTGAGGGTGAAATGATAAACCTCTGAAGTGTGATTTTTACGACGGAGCACTTAATTTTGTTTAGGCGCTTTAATTATTGTGCGGCTACCATCCGTTTCCATTTTCGAGAACCACTGGAATTTGCCTTGCACAAGTGACGGCACTTGAACGGAGAGACTACAAGAAAGAAAACGGGGACATCGCTGAAATTTCACCGGCCGTTGCTTTTTAAGGTTTTCTTTGGAAAACTATGCACAGAATGAAAGGTTTCCTACCTGGACACGCTTAAAAGACAATATCCAGTTTGTGCTTATGAGCACCATAGTGATGACGCTAATGACAGAATGGCGTATTGGCGCCATAAGCATCAACTGCTTCACAATTCGCATAAGAAGCATCCAAACTTATCTACCTGCGACTTACTATCTTGCTTATAGTCTCTCGTTGTGAAATCTGTACTTATAGCAGAAGGGAAAACGGATTTGAACCCAAAAATGTTATATGGTTTTCTCCAAGTTGACGAGCAAACAAGATTAAACAAGGAACATTGTTCTGTCTAGATTCATGAAAGCAATTCCTCAGTCTAATGTCCACCCGGTAACCAATGCGGTTTCAGTAGGAAATTTATGCGCATATGTATAGTGTGTACTGCAATAGTCAGATGCATCCAACAATAATAACCCGAAAATGATCAAAATTACAACGTCCAATCGGCTGCAAACGTCGCAACATCGCTACATGGAGAGATTGTGGACGCTCAGGTAAATTCCTCTTTCAAGTAACCAGGCCCATGTCTGAAGGGATCGGATTCTGGTTATGCCCCTGGTCGATAAAACCCAGAATGATTCACACGGCTACTGAGTACATGAAGGATGGCTTTCTTAGTGCCGCCGTACTCGTCCCTGTTGTTCTCAACATACTCGTTCGCCTCGGCCGCGACATCGTTAATAAAATCAAACCGATTGTCCTCCGACAGCAGAAGCCTCTCGATGTCCATCGTCAATAGCTTTCCTGTTTCCTCTATTTTCCTCTCCTGCCCCTCGAGGAAAGGAATCCTCTATATTTTGTATTGCAACAAGTCATCTTCCTTTGTCTGCCACGATAAAAGAAAACTTCTAGTTAAGAGCTAAAGCAAAAGAAACTATCCTGTCCATAACAATAGCATGAATTCTTGGGAAAAAATTTGAGCTGGCAAAGCATGAGACATTGATGCTCCAATGGAACTACTGCGAAATTACTTTGAAGATATTCAGAGCAGTCAATCCTCAAGTTACAGATCACATGCCAAGGTTTCAGCTGGCAGACCTGTAGTCGCCCAGCAACTTCATCTCAGCCATTTCACTGAAGAATTCTGGCTAAAGAGATCATGTTGCGAAAGTGCATATCAAGTGCACGCCATTCCACTCAAAACCAGGTGGGGTTAAGACTCTAGGCCGTATTCAATTGAGCCATGATTACTGTGATACGACATATATGCGAGAGAGACGAGGCAGGTAAAATAATCTCTCCGACAAATGTCTGGTGGCAGAGTGTGCTGTTAAAGACACCCAAAGATAGGTGCCGGCCGATATGGTAAAAGAACAAATGACGAATGATGGGAAGAGGTAGATAAACCAGAGTGCGATGGGAGCATTTAATTAGATGAGCAGGAGTATA
Organism: Psidium friedrichsthalianum; assembly: GCA_019149425.1. Classification (NCBI taxonomy): domain Eukaryota; kingdom Viridiplantae; phylum Streptophyta; class Magnoliopsida; order Myrtales; family Myrtaceae; genus Psidium; species Psidium friedrichsthalianum. The sequence continues at coordinate 16,458 of JAGVVM010011823.1, forward strand.
AGTTGGACCAATCAACTAATTCAGAAAGTTTGTGCAGAGTAACCCTGACGTGTACCCAGTGCAATTCAAGCAATTCATTGAACTCAGCCCTATGAATCATTCACCCGCGAAATGCTTCGCATCATTTTGTCGCTGTCTCCTTGAAGCAGCCACCAACTGCTCCATAAATGTCACATATTGATGTTGCGAAATTTAATGCGCACAATTTGTCCCCGTGTTTCACCGACTACACCCGAAACAAAAGGCTCAACGTAGAGAAACAGGACTCTAAACGAACTCATAGAGGAGAGAGAACCAAGCTGCGTAGTCTATTACACATGATCAAGCGATTCAAGCCTTATCCCACTTCAAAAGCAAGAACAGACAACCACGACCCAAAAAAAAAATGCCCAGTAAACTCAAATTCCTCCTCGATCCGAGGATTAAACTAATCCATTTAGTACGCCGAACACATCCCCATCAGCACAGACAAGCTCTCGCATTTTCAGACACACATTATAACATGTGCTGTAATCACGGCCAAAGCTAACCCCTTTTGCTGAACCAGGCGCTGAAAGTGAAACATCCGGTCAGTCACTTCTTCACATCCACACATCCACAAAACCATAAAGCCTTAAAAGATTCGCATTCGAGGAGCCAAAAAGTACCAGTTTTCTTCGCCGCCACTCTCGCCGACCCCGCCCACCGCTCGGCAACTGCGAAGTCACCTACAAAAACGAGACGCGGCCAAAACTTCACCATTTCACCGAGAGGCTACAGCCATCGTGCTCCTTACGAGACGACGATACTGAATGAAGAAAGAGAGAGACAGAGAGACAGAGAGGAGGAGGAGAGACCAAAAGCGGTGCCTTCGACGGAAGCGCCCGCATCCGTCCATTTACCGATCGTATCTGCAACAAAAGGATTGACAGTCGAATCGAGACGAATCTTGGGAGAAGTAAAGACGATGAGGGTGAACAAGCTGAAAATGGAGAAAACAAAACCGGTGCGCTTGACGACGCAATAAAGGAAGGGAGCAGGAGCAGAGAGCCATGGCCAATCCTTCCCGACCTGCGTCCCTCTCTCCTCTTTTCTAGACTTCATCGATGGGCGGCGCCCAGACAGACCGCCTGGCCCGCCCCAAAATGATCAGGCTTGGCCCAGATTCTTGTTTTTTTTTTTTTTTGCATCGGTGGACGGGCGAGGGCGAAGCTTGGGACAGGCCCGGACCCGGCCCGCCCACTGTCCTTTTTTCTTAAACAAGACCTCTCATTATACAGTAGGAATTTTCATCTTTTTATTGATTTCTTTTTAGAGTTTGCACAGATTTATTTCCCATTTATTGGACATAAAACAAAAAAAATCCGACCAAAAAAAGGATGTAAAATAAAAATATAATTAAATTACATACGACTCTCCTCGACGAATATGAACATTTGACAATATAGATAGAGTCAAAATCGATCGGAAGGTAAACCTAGCCTCTCCTGTCGCTCGGGACCATCACGGGATAGTGATAAGACCTGCATAGAAATATGCTACTGATGTGAGCACTTCTTTTTTATTTTTACACTATTTCGAAAACCTAAGAACTTAATTGCGTGGATATGTAAAATATAGAATTTCCGATCCTAGCGAGGAATGGAGGGAAACGGACACTCAATTTCAAGTGAGTAAACATAATTCCATAGTCAATCTCGTGGATACGTATTGAATTCCAAGGTGAAAAACTGGGGTTGCTCCCTTGGCAAAATTGGGATACATATTCGATGAATGGGATTTGGAATGATACTATGCAAGTCGGACGGAAAGTGGTGTTTCTAGTGGTATATGGGTGGTTCTCCAATATATCGACCTGCAATAATACCTACAGCTTCTCCCAATTCGACCAGGTCATGGGATTGACGTGCGGGGATAGGGATGACTATATTTTTGAAAGCGAACTCAAACTCATGAGACCAAGTAAAGTTTGATTCTATATGAGCATGGTCTAAATTCGCTCGATGAACATATCTAACCTTTAGTCAAGCAAACTATATTTCTTGTAGTAAAGTCAAGAATAAAAAGACGGGCTGACTTCTTCGAGCATTTTTCTTCTTTTTGAATGTATGAATCACATCTAGCGTCATCCCTAAGCCCGAATCCACCTTCTTTTTGCATTGATATGGTGCGAAAACTTGTCTGTGAACCTTGAGAGCTTGTGAAACCTTCGTGAGCTGATGACCTCCATGTGCACGAAACCAAACCCTTCGATTGCACAGGAAAGTTTTCTCGCATCCTTTAGATGCTGCTTGATGATTTGTATGGCTTGTTTAATGTATAACATGAAGGATTGGAATTTGCCGGATTTGTGCTTTCGGCTGGTGACCGTTTAGGTGATTGTAGGTAGTTTCTAGGAACAAAATTCATATATGTTAGGTTAGGAAGGCCAAGGAGTGACTGGTGCAGAGATCGGAGGAATTCGTACAAGTTTTAGGTATTGTTTTTGAGCTTCGGTGAGGTTCCGGTGAGTTGTCGACTCGGTCAACGTGTCAATGTTAATGTGGTGCCCGTGGATTGGCCACGTAGTGCTACGTCGGCCGGAGTTTATTGGCCGTTCGTCTGTCAAAAAAAAAAAAAAGGGAAACAGTAACCCGGGTTTAAATCGGCGAAGGAGATGGGTTAATCGAGTCCAGTCGGGTCATTGACACCGACCCGACATGTGTCGATCTGTCGGTGAATCAGAGTAAAATAATCTGATGGTCCTCATGGTGTCACGTGTCACTTGCGGATTAAATCAAAATCAAAATGTGATATGATGGTCAGGATCTTGCTCCGTGGTTAGATATGGACCATTCGCTTTATATAGTTGGGAAAAATATAAAAAAATTCAAAAATTCAAAAAAAAAATGTACCTAAACTACGTTGTTTTTGGTCTTAGACTGATCCGAGACCCTTGTGGTCTAGGTCAAGTACCTATGAGGCGTGAGCCAAGTCAACTCGACCCGATCTAAAAATAATCAAAAAAATAAAAAAAAATCAGAAAATAATAGAAATTTCCAAAAAAAAATGGAAGAATTCATAAAAAAAAAATTCTTAAAAAATTAGGAAAATTTGAAAAAAAATATAGAAAAATTTCCAAAAAATCACAAAAAATTGCCATATCGAACTGGTTTGACCCATTTTTATGTATTTGGTTCTTGAACCTTCTCTAAATGACCGTTTTGGG